>VKKT01003120.1:29993-40231 GCA_008038995.1 Haliotis laevigata | reverse complement strand
TACACCAATGTTGATATATAAGCCGATGTTGATATATACACCAATGTTGATATGTACACCAATGTTGATATATAAGCCGATGTTGATATATACACCATTGTTGATATGTACACCAACATTGATATATAAACCGATGTTGATATATACGCCAATGTTGATATATACACCAATGTTGATATATAAGCCGATGTTGATATATACACCAATGTTGATATGTACACCAACATTGATATATAAACCGATGTTGATATATACACCAATGTTGATATGTACACCAACATTGATATATACACCAATGTTGATATATACACCAACATTGGTGTATAGACCAATGTTGATAAATAGACCAATGTTGATATATGCACCAATGTTGATATGTACATCAATGTTGCATACTGGGGTTTTATCAAAGATATATTTCATGCCAGACCAAAAATCATCCACTGCTTATCAAATTTTCGTGGTCGATATGCCAGTGAGGCAAAATAGAATTAATGCCAAATTTTCGAAAGGCATACCCAAAATAATAAATCAAATATTATAAATCAATAAAACACAACATTTAATGGTACTCATACAGTTTACTGGACACCTACTGTCATGATTGTTTAATGTGACTAATATAGCTGCAGTACGAAATTATTTATAAAGTTGCTGTTTAAAGATTGGTCAGTAAAGCTCAAAGTAAAAGAAAATATGCCTCAGCTTGCCTTTGTATGGTTTATTGCTGTTGGACCTCGACACTGAAAATCAAAGGAATTCACAAACATAAAAAAGTTCCTTGCAAACAGCAGTTCCATAAGGGTGTGTCTCAAATTCATCAGTGACGTTCAACAAAGTTACATTTCCCCTAAAACTACTTTTACTTACCACGCTGTTGTCTCGTGGGTTGGTCCCATAACCCCCTGCTAGAAATTGAGTCTGAAAAAACTTAGTAACCTTTAGTGTGGAAGAGGCTCATGCACATTCTTTACCAAATTGGCAAAAAGTGTCTCGTAAAATGTATTCTTATTATTTATTTCGTTGGGTAAAAAACATTGGCCTGGCTGTTATACGAATTTGAAATTCATGATTAAAAAATTGTGTGCACTATCATAAAATTCAGAGAGTTATGCTGATGTTTTGGGAATAGACATCAAGTCGCATGATAAATTCACAACCTGTTTGTCTAGCAAACACAAATAGTATTGAGATATATTACAAGGGGAAAGACCATGATAATTTGTTGTCCGATGAACTGTTTGGACATAGTCAATATTTATTCTTTTTTAGCTTGTTCTATACTCACAGTGCTTATACTACAATTATTCACCATGTTTAAATGACAATCGTGTTTTCTTTTGGCTCTCTAGCTCCGAGCTTTATCTTTTGTTCTGTAACATACATCTGTGATATTTTTATTGCAACATTTACAAGTTTATCAGGGGCAGGTATTTTTTGCTACAAGACAAATTACCTGCCATTATATTAAGCCCATGAAACATTGAGGGTACTTTTTCATATATTTAAAGAGAACATTTTTGTTCAAAGGATAAATGGCTTCTCTCATTTCTTTTCAAGAAATCCGACAAAGTGGACTTTCATGTTCTAGGTTAAGATTATATTTTTTATTCAAAAAGATAATCACTACATGGAAATAAGCTTGACTTGGTCATATTTATTTCATAATGTTATCATATGTAGAAGTTCATCTTTAATGGTGCTCTATCCAAGGTTCAGGGTAGAACTACAAAATGATTATCAAAGTGCCATGAATGAAGAAATATGTGTCAAGTCTTCGCTGCTCCCTCATATGAATTTGAATTACATGACAGTGGCAGTTTTGCAGACAAATGTTTGAAAATACCACATTTCTATGATGCATAGCATTACTCAATGTCAGTTGTCCACAGGTCATACACTATACACTACGTTCCTCCGTCCCTGTGAATACATTGAGCAGATATGACATGGAGTGTGAAGGCCAGTCTGAAACAAGAAATAAAATTGGTCTAGCCTAATTTAGATTTACCACATATTCCAGACTTGCATTGGCTTTCTTGGATGTATTTGTTTCAGGGTCTGTATGACAGACTAATATGAGGATTACCTGACAATGAATCAATGTGTCAATCAGATTTCACATGACACGCTACTCATGACATCAGGCGAGAAACATTGCCATTCGTACAATGCAAAACGAGTGCTCATTGGTCGGATTGTAGGTTTCTCTTCTGCTTGATTCTTTGGTTAAAAATAGCAACACAGAGCGATATGTATTCACGGATGACGGAAGAAAGTAGCGGATATGAAGCCACTAAGTACTGACGATGAGCAGATATATACTAAGGGAAACAAGTAAGGGAACACCACTTCATGGCAGTGTTCCTTTATTTATTCTCAGATTTCCTCCCACAGCACTATTCAAAGCTGGTGATGAAAACTGGAAAATATGAAAGGAACGCTTGAATTTTCCTGTGTTCCTTTATTTGTTTCTCTCAGTATATAATGATGTTAGCAGTGCTAGTATATAGCTCACCATGTTGAAATGCTCAGAATGGTTTGACTAGTGCTATTTATACACTGACATAGTATTTTACACCTGACTCTCTATTTCAGGTAGTATTCCCCTATTGGGTCTTCATAGCCAGTGTTTATAGACAGATGTATTTTTGACAATTACATTTAAATGATGATGTCAAAGAAAGTTTACATGCAGTTACACTTTCCTTGTGCTCAGTACAAGTCTCCATGTTTATGTCTTGTAGTGTTTGTATGTATATACCAATAGTATTTTAGCTTTAAAAAATTGATATTTTCTATTGTTGAATACCAAAAAATGTTTCAAAATGGTGTCAATATTTACATAGTAATCTGTTGAAGAGACAGGTAATATATACTGAAAGGAGAAAGTAAGGGAACTGTTTATGGCTTGTTTGAGGTGGCATACTAGGCAGTCCCGGGGTATTTTTTGTCATTTACAGGTGTATGGAAGGTGTAAAATTAAATATGTGTATAATAAATTTGAGTACTTATCTCAGTGAAGTCTTGACATTTGGGTAATATATGAAAAGAAAATGGGGCGGTGGGGTGAAGACTCGCTCACTCACTCAATATGAAAAGGAAAAAAGTCCATGGATTACTTCTTGAGTGAAATTTTAAGTGTTATTTTTGTGTATTTTATTCCAGAAAAAAACATGTAATTGAACTTTAGCAGACATTGTCAGGGTTTAAGATATATTCATTGTCAACGGCGTTGACTGATTGTTATCCAAGATGTCTGAAAGATCTTTTTCAACTTTGGTGATGTTTTAGAAGAATGTTCTATCAATGTTGATAAAATTATGGAAATATAAAGGCATTTCTCCAGCAAAATCTGTTAAAGCAGCTCAGATACTAATTTGACATTGTGTACAATTTAGTTAAAATATAGCATCTGTACTTAACTATAAAATGTCCACCAAATAGGTTGGTGGGTTACATAGTGGTTAAATCATTGGCTTGCCATGCTGAAGATCCCCAAGATGGATAGAATTAAAGCCCATTCTTACAGAGATATTTCTAAAAGCTAGATAAAACCATATTGTGTTCCCTTATTTGTCTCTGTGAGTATATTTGTGTTGTTTCTGTGATACTTGAGAGATGATGATTATTATGTATTAACGCAGAGTTATGTAGTTATAGTTATACAGCAACTGATTTCAGTTTACCTGATGTTAAATTTATGTGGGAGGTGTTGTGACAAAACTTGTTTATCAGGGAATCTGCAAGAGACCCTTCTACCTAGATCAGTTACGTTGTTGTAAGGTTAACTGCCAGTGTCCAAATACAGTGAAATCCCGATGAGTCGAATGCCGGTGTTTTGAATATTACGCATAACTTGAAGTACCTGTCGGTCCCGACCATTCCCTGTTATGGTTGTCATCATTTGAATACCGGTTACACGAGTTCGACTCATAAATACGCACGATGACTCGAGAAGAAACTTTGGTCCCATGAGATTCAAACAACAGCAATATTGTATACATAAGCCGAAGTCAGTCAATGAGAAGTTGGTTGGTGTAGCAAACTTATCCAATTAACAAACCAGCGCAGCTCACACCTTTCCGCCTTTGGCCGGGGGGTTCAAAAGGCAGATTAGTGATTTTACGGAAATCACTGTCTGTGCCAATCAGACTGGAACTGATAAGGTGCCCCTATTAGTGATAGGGAAATCGTTAGGTAAGCAAATGCTTTGGCGGAGGAATTAGGACTGGATCATCTTTTTTTCTGCCTGATAGACATACCTATGTCTCGAATACATCGATAAGTCGAATCTATTACTTCATCCCCAGAGATTCGACTCATCGGGATTTGACTGTAGCTGCCAATTAGTCTGTGGCTGGCAAATCTCCAGTCAGGCTAAAGATTCTTACATGCCCATACTCTACTGAAAATTGAAACAGTGGTTTTATTTTGCACAGTTCTCTCATTTCTGTAGATCATTATGACCATAAAAAATATGCAAAGCATTTTTGCAAATGTTTAAGACTTTTATAAGACGACAAATGTATTGCAATCAATATATTTTATGATCTATCAATTCTTATTTTGTTAAACTATGGTCAGCAGTTTATAGGTCGAAACTGATGACATGGTACTCATATAACACATTTGAATAGAGTACATGTGTACGAAGATAAAGCTTAGCATCACAAAGAATGCCCCTACGTCAATAAGCACTCTCTGCCACAACTATACAATATGATATATATTTACCTTTCTATTGTACATTGTGATATGTATTAAACAACCAACCAACCTACATTGTGATATATCTACTTGTAATGGGGGGCGGTGGGGTAGCCCAGTGGTTAAAGTGTTCACTCGTGATGGCGATTCCCCACATGGGTACAATTTGTGAAGCCCATTTCTGGTGTCCTCGCCATGATATTACTGGATTATTGCTAAAAGTGGCGTAAAACCGTACTCATTCACTCACTCTATTTGTAATGATAATAGTTTCTCTCTCGGCTATCCTGGTTGCTGCTCCGGATGGCTTCTGGGTAAACTCCTAGGCACAAGTGTGGGATTGTGATACACCTTACATGTAATACCTATCAGAACCACCACAACCCATTTTATTGGCTTTGTAAGATTCTGTTAATAAAAGATTTAGGGATTCTTTTAATATATGTATGGAAAGATCTGTTCCCAACAAAAAAATTCAGTCTGGATTGTTACAAAATTGTCCTAAATATAAAGCCTGCTAGTCATGCGTACTGTAGTGTCGTGGCAATTGATGTACAGTAGACCATTTTATACTTTAGTTTGTATTTTAGTCCATGAGATGTTTAGATGTTTCGTTGGAGTCTACACACCTGCTGTAGGGGTTTGTTGCCTGGATACCCTTTTTTATAGCTGCCTTGATTTCTGTCTCATCTGTGTAAAAGTATTTATCATATTCTTTATCATAAACATATTAAGATATTTAGTTGTATGTGAGTCCTGCATTGACTGTGAAGTTTATGTAAAATCATTATTCATGTATTGTTTCACTTCACTCTATGCTAAACAATATTATGCACAGGTCAGACTCTTGCCTTTGTGAATGTTTCAGAGTAAATCTGTATATGAGGGATGTAATTTTGTGTATACGTGGAGTTATGTTATTGTTTACACAGGATTGAAAATGCTTTTCACTCCAAGAAAGTGTTCATGAAACCTTGAATTACCTCCCTTGTGATGGACCAGAAAATTGTTGTTCCCATGTCACATTCAAAAGTTCAGATCAAACTTACTTCCCTTTCTAATATTTGAACTTCTCTATGTGTCAAATGAAAAGATACTTAAAAACTATAAAATTATGATAAATTTATTTTTCATTTTTGAATATTTTCAATCAACGCCAAATTTGATCAAGTTCAAACCTTCCTTGATAGTATTGGAATAGAATGTTTGATCTTTATCTGTTGTTTGTAATATGAAATTATTATTAGCTCGTTGGAACTAGACTTTTACATATTTCATGTCGATACCTCTGTCACTATTTGTAAGCCCTTCAAATTATGTTGTGAGTTTCTCATTTACTACTGCAGGCAGAGGCTTGTCAACAGAAAATGTGAGGAACCCAGCTGTCTGTCAAATTGTCTGTATTCCAAAATTTTAAAATACAAACATGAGTGGGCTGTTGTTTGCAATGTGTACCAAAATATGGATCACAGTATCTCCTTATGAGACAAAAAGTGCGGAGGGCGAAATAGATTATTAGGCCGAGCTATTTCCCTTCTTTAAATACCCCTTCCATAAATTACTGCACAGTTTTTACATGTAACAGGAAATGTTTTTTCAAGGCCCAGGCTATATTCTTTCATTGAATTGTGCAGATAATAACATTTACAAAATAACTTTACTGACAGTAATTTGGGGCAGTCAGGAGATGAGAAACTCACAAAAAAAATTGTGGAATTAATATTGGTACCATTGATTGTCAGTTGCTCAACATGTCTGAAGATGCAAGTTTTGACCCAAGTGCACCAGACTCGTCACGGGCGGCAAGTGCACCATGTTAGTGCACTGTGTGATGTGTTGCTTATTTATTTATCCTATTTGTAGACTGATGTTTATGCCCAGTTTCCTTATGTTAAGACATTGTATGGAATGGTGATCTAAATCTTTCTTAACTTGTAATCTGTCAATATTGACAAGCTGTCTGGTCACACATACCTCCTTTGATGCAGCACACACACATATGATCAAAGAGGTAGAGATGTGTCACTGTGAACTTGATGAAAATCGTTAAAATATGTTATTTTTTACATGTTTTAAGATCAAAGCATTACAATTACAGTGTAATATGTATTCAGATTACTACGGATTAGTACATATACTGCACAACATTAGAAACGCATCACCCATATAATAAGAAATATCCCGTCAGACTGAAATGTACCCATGATATCTGAGCAGTGCATTTTAGTGTGGTGCGTTTCTAATGTTGTTCAGTATATCAGTATATTATGTGCAATGGCCTAAGAGATACTCATATATCTGTCTCCACTTAAAGTAAATATATTTTAATGTACGTGCAGTTAATTTATGTCTAAGCTTGTGTCTTAATTTGTTTTAAGGCTGACTTAATAATTCAGATAAGTAAATGAACATTTATACATTCATAAGAATTCATTAAAGGGGTCACACAATCAAGGTTACAGTTACATTTTTTCTCAAATTTGAAAATGATCAATGTTTTTGATGGATATTAATTTTTGCAATTTTAATGTTGAGTTTCTGATAAATATTTTGACATTTATTGCTTTAGTTTCAATACTCAACATCCTTTGCTTCAGAAACATTTCATTTCTGCTCTAAACTTCCTAACTTAGAAGCTCTTGCTGCTTCAGTATTTTTATGAATTTATCCAGAAAACAGTAAACTGGTATTACAGTATTTCTAATTCAAAAAAGTTTTTAAAATAGTTTTTAAGGTTTAGTTTCTGAAATATACAGTGCCGTCTACAGAAAGTTTATTGATTGAGGTCAGAATGGTTAATAGTCACAGGAATATTGTATGTATTTAAAATCAATGTTTGTACCTATTCGAATAAATTTTAATTTGTTGTGAAGTCATTGTCCGTTTTTCATACCAAATCAAATTCCTATCCCAGTGGAAATAAAAGTCAAAACTAACGTTCAATTAAATGTTACATTATGCGCACAGTCCCCTCATTGTAAGTGGAGGATAGTGAAACAAGTAATGTTTTACAAAGTCACCAGGAGCTGTGTGGTAGCCTGGTGGTTTAAGCGTCCGCTCGTCACGCAGAAGACCCGGTTCGATTCCCCGCATGGGTACAATGTATGAAACCTATTTCTGTTGCCCTCTGATATTGCTGGAATATTTCTGAAAGCGACGTAAAACCATTGTCACCCATTCCCTCACTCACACAATCACCATATGAGTCACAAGACGAGAGGAGATTCACAAGCACGTTCACGGGATCAGGGTCCGGTTACACAAAGCGATCGTAGAGCTAGGATGATCGTAACGCCCATACTGTAACATGTACTTACGACGCACTGCGATCGGTTGTGGAACAGGGCCTAGACTTTCGAAGCTCTCTTAGCGCTAAGGTAGTCGTAGGTTAATGTTAATGTATGGCACTTACGACTATCTTAGCGCTGAGAGAGCTTCGAAAATCTAGGCACAGGGCTAGAAGTTCGAAGCTCTCTTAGCGCTAAGGTAGTCGTAAATGCCATACATTAACTTACGACTATCTTAGCGCTAAGAGAGCTTCGAAAATCTAGGCCCAGGGCCCAGCAGTGGGTGTGTGAGCCTTGTAAACTGATGTAGGCCTGGCACCTTGGCCGTTAAAGGTCGATAAAATTCCCAGAAAGATCTTTCCATATCCGAGGAAGGAGTTGGTGGAGATTTCGAATAACGTCTAAACGTCGCTCCTTTTCATTCAAGATGTGTTCAAGGGTGACAAATTAAGGGATCATGATAGGAACCTGAATCATTATTGATGGAAACTCTTCTCCACTCACATCCTTCCCAAGTGGTGTATGCTCCACTGGAGACGTCGACGTCGATGTTCTTGCGTCAAAATTGGCTGTGGGGCGGGGCGTCTTGCACGGATGCCGTAGAGGCGTTGACGTCGCCGAACACCGCTGTTGCCAACTATGGTACAGGCTGTTAATTTGCTGGCTTGTACCTGTCATAGATGTGTGGTTCGAATCTATCTGTCTTTATGTGATGCCGTTCATGGTGTGGGATAAGTAAAGGGATGGACTATAACTTCAGTTTTTAGCTGAAAACGTGGCTATAAGTTACCCAATAATGTTTCCCAGGACTTTGCATCGACGAGCAACGTCACGCTGCAAGGAAAGAAGCATACCTAGAGCTGTCCATCTGCCATTTTCCGCAGGCGTTTTATGTCGAACTTGTTCCGGAATGATCAATAAAGAGATTTTTCTTCTTCTGCTACTTTTAAGACTGCATTAAGTGGAAATGATATGTGATTAGTTGTCTGGCCTCGCTTAGCCGAAAACCCGGGTTCGATTCCCTACATGGGTTAAAAATGTGTGAAGCCCATTTCTGGTGTCCCCCGCCGTAATATTGGTGGAATATTGCTAAAAGCGTCGTAATACTAAACTCACTCACTCACTCCTCCCACGTAAAGATGGCACGTCGTGATGTAACTGGTATGGTCATCAAAGCGGCGTTAAACATAGTTCACTCACTCACTAATTATACACAGGGTAGGATGCACCATAGTTAGGATCAGCAGTGGCGTAAAACTATACTCACTGGTTATATCTTCAGATGCATCAGTGTATATGTGAGCTGAATGCCTCCGAGATAAAAAACACCCGATCCAAAACAATATTTTGTTTTGTAATTATTTCATTCGGACACAAGCCTATGTTGTGTGAACACCACACATTTGTTAGCACTGGTGGGTATTTCTACCGGAAGATCCCAAAGGTCAAACTGCTTGAACGTTTTTAAATGTCAAATCCTAATGGGTTTTAGTCAACTCCGTGATACCTAATATATATTTCACACTTATCTAAGATATTATTGGTAGGTTAATGCCTGTCCATTGATTATATTTTCAGGTGAAATTTCCAAGACAGTCCTTGGCGATGAGTGTGTCATTGCATTTCCGAACATCCAACTTGTACAGCCGCTAGTTGAGGTGTTGACTGTCGAGTATCAAGTCGTAATGCTTTACTTTGATGTGACCTAGATGGCGTCTCAAGGCATTAATGACATTTGACATCCACAGTCTACTCTCGACAAAGCCTAATAGCAGCAAATGGGACGACGTATCTGCACTCCATTCTGTTTTGGAAATACATTTACAGTAACAGCTGGTAACAATACAGACATGAAAATCGATGATCAAACAAGATCTATACTTCCTTAAACCAAAGCTTCTGGCTTCCAGTTGTCCATTGCCATTACCAGTCAGCAATTAACTACTGGGTTCCTTTGTTAAGAGTCCTCCTCTATATTTGCCTTTATTGTGTTGTACATGTAGATATGTATATATACAGAAAAACCTCTGTTTCCAAGCTTTCATTCGTCTGATAAGGAGGGAAGACACCTCGAAACTAGTGTTCCTCATATAACATGGGTTGACATCCATACATTTCCTCCCTTCAAATTGGAGTTGTGTAACTGATTACTCACAAGATGCTGTTTTAGTAACCAGTCATCCTTTAAAGGTCACATGCAACCAAAAAATCAAACATAATTAAAACACAATTATCACTTCT
>VKKT01003119.1:70230-89215 GCA_008038995.1 Haliotis laevigata | reverse complement strand
CCTGTTGTGTCTGACCATTGTTTGTTTGACCTTGCTGACCTTGACCTGCATTTTGTGTTGGTGTCTGTACCGGAATTTGACCCGTTCCTTGTTGCTGCTGCTGCTGCTGCGGTTGTTGTTGTTGTTGTTGTTGACTATTAACCTGACCAAGCCCATTCATCATCATTGGATTCTTCAAGAGTGCCATAATCGCTTGGATATCCAGATGATTGTTGCCTGGCGGGAATAAACCTGAAAAAAACAACAAACAAGCCACATTATATTCAGCATTCCGTCACCCCTTGTTCTTTTAATATCGTAGTGTAGGGTAGGGTAATATATGATGTATTACCAGTCTTCCCACCGTTACATGTAAGTTGAGGTAATATGGCAAAGTAATCACGTATATCTCTAGTCACCTTTATCACCTATTATGCATACCTATAGTATTCGTAAAGACAAACCCGCTCGACTTTTATGACAGAATATTCATTTGTATTTCTTGACCTTGTATAAAACGTACCTGAGGGTGGTTGGTTTACAAAACGCCTGGAACCTGCAAACAGAACATGAGAAAATAGATCATAGGAAATAGCAGCTCTTTTATGAAAGTATCATAAGTCAACGCCTCGATTATCAGCCAAATCAGAATCCATTGGGCGAAAAGGCAAAACAGTTGTGAAAGTCACATAAATGGACCAATGAAATACAGAGATGGTTCACAGGTGCTCGCGGAGAGGTCAATATTATGTTACATGGGAATATGATTTTTTTTATCATTATGTTTGATGCTTTATCTGTGGGATTAAACATATACACAACAACCATACATAAAAGCAAGGTACTTTACGGTGGCAGAATGATACGATTAGGTTTCGTGTATAATTTTGCATAATTCACAAATCAAATAACAGATTTGTCAACTTGGTTACACTTACGGATATGTCGTCCTTCACTTGCACAGCATACTGCCATAAGAACTACGAGAATTTGAAGAGTATTCATATTTCTGGAAGAAAAGATTGATTTTACAAACAAACGGATCAGTTAATGTAAGTCCATCGTAAAGGTGGGGTGTTTTATCAAACAGAAACTCTGATCGCAGTTTATGCTGTATAGGAAGGTATAGTCTCTGATTTTGCTGAAAGGTAGGTATGACTTAAATCAGGGTAGACAAGTGGCTTTTGGATATATATGTACATTTCATAAGTCATCTCGTGGTTATTACGTTTTTTGATATAGAGAACTACACGAACTACAGACGCCTTCAACAGCCTCGGTTCCAGTAAAACAAATATAAGTTGCATTTTAACATGAATAGCGAACCCTAATGCAGGAAACTGGTTCAAACACTTGAGGATGGCTTTCTTTGTATACTCAAATGTTGATTGTGTTTGGAATTGAGGGACAAATATATACTAGTAACAGTCTTTTACTGGAAGTAGTTTCCTTTGGTTAAGCCTTTTTTAGCTATATTTCTTGCGAACTTTCAAACACATGTTTACATGCTCAGATACCTTTTGAAGCTTAATCTGAATAAAGTCAGGGTTGGTACATGGCGTTTTTCAAATTGTTATCCGATCTTTGGTATGTTTTGAAATTTACAATGACAAACGGTTCAGACCTTGCATGAACGTATGTTAACTTCTGGCATTTGAAACTGTAGGTTAAATTCTAAGGATATTCTAAGGATGTATACTCCCCAGGGATTTGAGATTGATAATACGATGTGCCGTTGAAATTGACATCCAGTGATCGAGGGAAAACTACCATGCACGCACTAGTTCCCTGGATATGTGCGCTATATAAATATCCTATAATAATAATAAAATAAATAAATTCTACAAAACAGCTGATATTTGCATGGAGGAGTGTGTATGAAAAACAAAACAAAATGTACTTACGCTTGAGTCTGTAGAACTTCTGCCGCAGTACAAAGCAAATACTCGTGGACTGAAGATAGTATCGCTCGTATCCCCTTTTATACCAAAATATCGGAAAACATCGACGTAAAAACCTGCGCAAAACACGTCACTACCGCTATTACTGCTCTGTAGAGGTGATTCAGACGCCGCTGTACCATACCTGACCTCACGAAAAGACATAATTTCACCTACTCTCACCACATTCTGTCAGATTGATGTTGGTAAACAATTTATCACCCGAGGCCTAATAGCTCCGGAGTAACGTCACAGCCCTGTCTTAGACCAGTGTCCTCTCTATTAATACACCGTGTATGTATGTATCCATTTGTTTCCTGTCAAGTAAGATGTACATGGCATATACGGGTTAATAATTTTTAACTTCTACAAACATCTCACGTTCGTAAACAGATTCTTAAGAAATACATTGCAGGTGTGTGACGGATGACTTATTTTCTTTTTTTATCGTGTGTTATTTACACTTTACAGGTGTTTTCAATGACAACATAACATAATGAAGCCAGAGGAATCCAAAAACGAAATCAGTCACAGTCTGAGTCATTTTGAAGTTGTCTGGATGACAATCCTATAGTCACAATCTTATCTGCACTGATGGTGTTTACCACTTCGTGTAATATTTGCCCATTATACCTAATGTATTCATATTTACTCCACAGATTCATGTTTACAATATTTAGATGGAAGACCTTATGACCAAGGCACATAACACAAATATCTAAAATATATAGACACATTTTAATGACCTTATATTTGAAGACATAATCTTGCTGCATTTAACATAGAATTAGAATTAGCTGTGCATTCATGGGGCTGCAAATGACGTGCGTTTTTGCATAACATGGATAATAAAGTATGCATGACTTTCATCGTCAAGACAAAACAGATTTTACACAAAACGTTAAGATCATTTAATTCATATCTACATTTGCCAACTTTCTGTGTAAAAAGAAATATATCAGGCATTATATACATTTTGACAAAGCCATTTATTTTACAGATTGCGGGTTTACATTCAAATGTAGATATACACAAAGCGTAGCATTCATGAGGTTACAGTCATATATATATCTTGTTCAGCATAATCCTCAACATGTGGCTAAAATGGCACATGAAATGTTACACAATTTTCAACTTAGTGCCACAGAAGATTTGCTACATGAGTAGCCCAAGTCGGGCATTTTTGTCACGTACTTTTCAGCTTTTTTCTAACTCTGCTGAGTATATAGTCACTATCATTGGACGCACATATTTTCTGTCCGAGAACTGAATACAATTGACATAAATATTTAACTAAAAGCGGAAGTGTGCCGTATGTAACAGGATTTAGGTTACTAAAACTAGTACTTAAATAAATGCAAAACTGCTAAACACTGCCTATGAGCCTTGTCCTCCCCTCTCTTTTAACTCACATATTACGTCACCATAAATACGTGAATACATGATACATGTTATGGATAACAACTAGAATATACTGAACAGAATAGAAAGTTGTTATGCATAAAACGTGTGAGGTGTTCATTATCCTTAGGCTTCTAAATGCCTTTTAAGAACACCATAAATACGTATCGACACAATTTTGCTCTCAAATAGTTTGAATAAGTCATTTATGGAAATAATAATGAAAAATCTTATAACGCCTTTCCAGGCTTCATATCCTGCTCAAAGCGCAAAGTCTGATTATTATTACCACGGATAACCCAAGCTGCATGTGAGGCGCTAGAAGGATTCCATATTTTACCGGGTACCAATTTTCTGCTGGGTGAACTGAGGCAATTGTGAACTCACTTGCCTCAGGTGAGACCACATGTATCATTGCGGGCTTTGACACTTTTTTCACGTGCCCGGAAAGCTTTTTACCCAAAATAATTTTGGGGTAACCATTAAACCAAGGTACTTATAAGAACTAACGGCACCAAGAGGTTCACTGTTATAACTCCATTTTTCAACTGTCAAAGAAGTCCCCAACTATCAACGACAATTATCTGTAATTTGATTAATGCTAAAAGGGGCAATTTTATAGATGTTCTCTTCTGAAATGTGATCCTTAAACTTCACCCTTTATGTGTTTCACTTCTAAATGTCATTCAAAGACATTCATGAGAATATTCTGGGAGCAGATTATTTTTTTCCTAACTTTGATGACAGATCAGACACCAATATAAGATCATCGGCAAATACCATTCAATAATGCAAAATCACCAACAAATAGTTGTTACTTTAAAGCAATTAATAGATAATGAAAACAACAGACCACAAAGTGTACATCCTTGACGAACTCCACGTGTGTGTGAAAAATACATTTTACACATTTTCGTTATGTTGCTAGTTTCCAGTTTCCAGCAAAAACCCGCTACTTTTGAAAACGTGCCAGGACATTTATCACAAGCATGAGAGGGAGAAACAGTGTGTACGTGTGGAATGCCGACTTGCCGCTTGACCTCAGCCAGTAAACCAATTTTTCCTTAGACTACTTGCGTGTTGATATCACACTCCGAATCACGATTTTGTTATTGTAATTCATCAAAATTTAAATACTTGCACTTTTCCTTCACGATACATTGATGTTCTGCAAGCATATGAATAAAAAAGCACACATTCGTCCCTCTTTTAAAACAACTGTTTGCACATTGCGTAGTTGGTCTACCTTTTTTGAACCTTTATATGAAGTCAGTTGTCCAGAATTGAAAAACAACACCAACTGAGATACGTGTGTGTTATCATTAAAATTGTTTACCGCAATCATTGGATATGGCTCAATTCAATTTCGTTATTCAGTATAAATGCAAGTACAAAATGGTGCAAAATATCATTATAATAACAGATGGGAATTTCTGAGAAATAGAGCTTCCTTAATAAAGTTTGCAACATTTAACAAAATATGTATTTTATTACATGTTAGAAGAGTTGTAAACTTAAACATCATACGTCAATTACAATAATATCTTGATAAATATTTTGATCTGAGAAAGTCATGCAATGGCCATATTAGAAGGAAGTGATCTAATGACTTTATGTTCTACACAACATAACGCACAAAATGTACATATTCTATTACAGCGGATAAAGCCACACCGACTACTAATATTAACCATTAAAGGCAACTCAGATATACGCAATAAACATAAAAGTCTGCTGTATTGTCTTTCCGGGATAGCACACAAATAACATACAAGTGACAATAGACATTTATGTTCTTTATAATTACATAATTCAGTTGAAACACTAATTTTAGAGTACCAACTTTGTTCATTACAGTCTTTAAATCTTTGTACAAAGGTATTAAGAAACATGTTTTTATCACCTATTTCATGTGTGATCCACACTAAACCAAAGCCATAACTAAATAGTAAATGTTTAACCTTTGATGCCCATGTTATACGATTACATTCATCTGGTGATTTACATAATAAATAACATTGCTTTGGATATCTAACAGTAGGAATTGATAACAATTTTAACCAAAATGTAATACATCGTTTATGATAATCAATATACAGACCATGTCTAGCACATTCACCCAAAGCATCATCATTTGAGATATAATATCCAACACCTAAAACATATTTACAAAATACATTTAATGTGAAAACGTTCAACATATTCAATTTTGGAAAAACCCACACTTCACTGAGATATACCCCAGTACTACTTCGTTACAAGAATAAGCGAAGCGGTCCTGTCAGCTGAATAGGCTATGATGCTCATTTGCCGTCGTTATCAAACATAGTATGCAAAGGATGCAATAGCATGGTAGTACAAAAATGGATGTATTTTAAAAAAAGGAATGAACTGAAACCAGTATTATTCATATTGTAATAAACATGCCTGCCTCGATTTATTATTTTGGCCCAATTGTTAGATTACATTTAGTTTGTTTGGCATTTCAGTGATGTCAGTTTCAGGCCTCGCGAGAATGCATTCTTGGATATTCTCTCAATATTTATCTCGATGACGACACAGTGTAAAATATTTTTGTTATCTAGGAATGGTGATACCTTACATATGCACAGAAGAAACTTTCATCTACGTTGATGATCCTTACATACCTCACTCATGCGTGTGGTGATGTCTGACCGTGATGTTGCCTTGTGATCATGAAGGTGCTTAGTTGGATATGGTTTCTGCAAACATATAATGTTTAGATATCATTTCAATATTTAGAGTCGTGCTGGTGTATTTTAATTTTAACTAAAAGTTACCTAACCCAATGTTCTGGTAGTACCTAAAACCATGTTAAGGTTGAAAGTAAAAATCACAATTTAGCCACAGTTTGCCAACAACGTCCACGGAACTATTGTCGATTAATTAGAGTTTACGGTTCCAAAAGTCGAAAATTTGATGGATAATAGACGACATATTCTTCTCAATAGATGACAATACGTCGGACGTAGGTGTAAGTATCATGTACGTAGATGAAGGTATCTTTAATGTAGATGTCTAACCACATCATTGCTATGTAATGGCCCAGTGATAATGCCCCAAATTACTCCCAAATTTGTATTGCTTCAGTTTTGACCAGGTACTACCTTAATGGTTATTAAGCTGGATTCTGGTAATGTGTTAGGTTCAAATCCACGCTGACATCATTCAGTGTCCCTTGGCATCCAGCTTTCTCAAAACATGATATAGTAGGATCGACCCGTTGGTCGGAGTCCAAATACAATCATGCGTGTAAATACATAATACAATACCGGTATCAGGAAATGTGCAACAGGGGGCTTCCCATGATGATCTGACTTAGTTTGGTTGATTGGTTTGTTGTTAACGCCGCATTCAGCAATATTCCAGCTATATGGCGGCGGTCTGTAAATAATCGAGTCTGGACCAGACAATCCAGTGATCAACGTCAACATGAGCATCGATCTACACAATTGGGAGATCTGACTTAGAATTAGTGTCCAGCAATGTTTTGCAAGTGTTGTTAGAGGCCACTAATGGGACTGGTTGATCCGGCTTACTGACTCATCGCACATGCCATCTTATCCCAATCATATTGTGTTAATCACTGAAGTGTCTGGTCAAACTCGTCAGACTCGTCAAACTGGTCAAACGTGAACCTCAGTAGAAAAGGCCATTTGAAAGAACCTCCATACTTGGCGCAATTCTGGACTGTTGCTAATTGCAGTTTCATGTTTCCATATATAATAGTTTGACCACTTGGAATAATTGTTTACGTGAAGCATTGAAAGAGTGACAACAAAGAGGTTGTGGCACGCACTGATCCTTCAAGAAAGCAAATATAAATGTGCACAGCACCCAAACTCTGGGCACATTCATCTGACGTATACTGTTATCGAAATACAACCTGAGGCTATCTGGTGGGCAGTCCTCTTGAGAAAAGATTTCCACATTACTCTCAGTTTACAGTTCTCCAGTTCCAATCAGGGACATTTACACGCCAGTGTTTCAATGAAAAAGTCGTCTGTGTTGTGATTGTAATCCATATTCACTTATTTGTGGGTACACCTGACACATATATATTTACAGTCAAACACCGTAGATGTTTGATGTGTCAAACGTACGGTAGTCTCGAAGTAAATGCCTTGTGTTCCCGTTTAGTCATTTTTCATTTGTGTCGAACCTCTGATAAGTCGAAGTACTTACTTATTCCAGCAATATCACGGTGAGGGACACCTAAAATCGGCGTACCACATTGTACCCATGTCTGGAATCGAACCCGGGTCTTCGGCGTGRCGAGCGAACGCTTTAACCACTAGGCTAACCCACAATCCCWGTTTTTTTTCCGACATTTAGTGTCGTATATGACCGCTGTGATTAAATATAGGAATACAAAAACGGCCTACTTAGTGTTGTTCAGATCTATGCAAAAATCACTGAAACGTTTAAAGATTATGTACATTTTTATGACATCAAAAATAAAACACTGGTAGCCAAGTCTCCGTGGAACAGTAATATTCCTGGACAGAACCACTATTGCCAACGCTCAACACTATCAGGATACACTATTACTGGCGGAACCACCAGCCAATACAAAACAGACCTTTCCAAAGTGGAAATGCAGACTTCATGAATACACATTCCCTGGACGTGCGGTGTAATCTTGTTGTCTCGTTTGTCCAGGGTAGTTCTCAAGTTATACAGTCCGGGTTTCAAAGGTGTAACACAAAATAAAAATAATACATTCACACCTGTCTAAATGTCCATATCACCATGCCGGTATAGAACAGTTATATAACGAACCTCTAACAGGAGCACATATTCACCTTGTTCCGTAACGAAATGGCACTGAGTTTTTATACCAAACTAACCCTGTCAACGTCACCGCCATCAATTGAATAACTTCCGGTTGGGCCGGCGACTGTTGCATCACTTCCGTCTCCGGCTACGACGACACCACCGCCGGGTATTTGCAGATTATTCGTGATCGTTTGTCCTGGAAGGTAGTTTGGTTTCCACAGATCTCCACTCTTCACTGCCCGGAGGTATCCCGCGAGGATCATGGGATCTGTGTACACAGTATTTGAAGACGACGGAACAACAAAGACGTTTCCACCAACTCGAGTTTTCCAGTCAGAAAGCGGCGCTCCGTAATATGGTTTTGGGTTGAATGGTTTCATTTGTTCCTGAAGATGTTTGTATCCATGCATTTGAGGGTAATGTACTCTTATTGGTTGCAGGGAAGTTTGGATTTGAGGTTTTGGAACATACGATTTCGGGAATTCCTTGGGGAAGCGCAGTGGGTAGTGAGGATACTGGACAGGGAACGACTGCGATACTGGGAAGGATGTTTGTTTCCGGAGCCATGGCTGTGAGCGAACCTCTACTGGCACCGAGATTTGTGGTGCCAGAGGCATCCCGGACATCTGAGGTCCGATTGGAATACCAGATATATGAGGTCCTGTCCCATCAAGAGGAATGGTTATCTCACTTGCACTACCCGACCATAAGATTCCTGTCGATGGAAATACAAATAAATATGAATAATATATATCAAATTAATGATATATAGCATTTCATGACATTAAAAGAGATAAACAACAACGTTAGATTCTAATGAATTCTTTATTCATAGGAATATCTTCTTTCACTAGTGTTGTATTATCTATGTACGTAGGGTTGTAACAGTAGTAGTATATTTATCTGAATATTCAAATAACTACACCTGTGCAGGGTAAAAACAGGTATTTGTGGTGAAATGCTTGTGACCACGAAAATGTCCTCTTGATAATATAAGTGTTCACTGTAGCACTGAAACTACATTCATCAATATCTGTTTATGTTCACTGAATAACAAATTAATGTAAATTGTGACATTAAAAAATTAAGCTGTACAGGGTAGGCGTACAGTGTATACCTACGTTGGCTTGATACGGATCTGACAAACAACCAGACCAAGAGAGCTACGAACGGGGTCATTGTCAATTCCTGAAACAAACCAATTGCAATTACATCCTTTGTTTGATTATACAGAGCGAAGGCACCCTCGACAAACCCAGTTTCTTCAGTACAGACTCACGTAACTCAAACCTTTGAAAGTATTGAGATATTCAACAGTATGGTCATTGAAACTTGAAATTCAATTAAGGTTCTGTGGCCAATTAGTCGGGCTTCACGGTATGAAATGCAATATTTATCACAGCTGATGCCACCTCTACCACTAAATCTACCAGTACTACTACTACAGACACAAATATTGATGTTGCTGCAGCGGCTGATGATGATAATGCTGACGATGACAGTGACGATGATCGAGTTCTTCTTTCAATGTTTATTATGATAATGCTATGATTTCAGAACGTCAGTAAAAAAGAAACTAGTCTAGCATATCCTCAGACACAAATTCCGTTTGGCATAAAGGAAACACTTGCTGTGAAAATAATATGAATGGATGACTGAAGCTGACAGACGACAGCAAGTATTCGCAACATCAAGTAACGGCACATCAAAGGAACATCGACTGCAGGATTGAAATTCTTTCATTTTGCAGTTTTAAGAAACATACAAAACATACGCGTAAAGATACAAAAAATACCATGAAGTTTAAATACGTAGACAACCAACCTCACTGTCCTTCCCTTGAGTCTACTGCACGCTACTAAATATCTCAGAGCTTTCTGAATAATTATGCTCATATAGCGCCACCATTTGACAAGGGGGTCAAAGATGGAATTTTATATTATCAGAGAACTAATATGCACCGACAGGTGTGTCTAGCATATTTATGTGATGTAAGGCTCATCGTGAAAGCTGATTTATGTGGTTGTAGATTTACGCCCATAAGGGTCGAGACCTGAGCACTTTTCACCCTAAAACAGTCACATTGTCATTTCTCAGATCAAAGGGCCATGCAGCTGTTATACCTGGCACTGTACATTTACCTGGTTATAGATACTGCAGGATGAACACCTGCAGAATAGCAGGATCGTGTACCCTTTTCTAGAACACCTGGTGTCATTACTCATTTTCAATGATTTTCTCCACTATCATGTTTCCAGTAAAATGCAATTTCGGCACATATGTCAACATGGATTATCATCTGGCTTCGACGTAATATAGCTGTGATATATATCCATATGAGCTATGCATTTATTCAAAGCATTAACTTTTGTTTAAATTGTTTCCTTCTCGTGTTGAAATACAGAAACCTAATCTACTGACATACTTTGTTACTATTCCATGATTGACTGCATCTTGACTGCATGCTATAACTCCGTTATGGAGACCGTTTAGAAATAGGTGTTCTTGAACGAACAGAGGTTGTCAGTGGTATGAGAGAGTGGCTATGGTTTTACCTTGCTTTTAGCAATATTCCAGCAATATCACGGCGCGGGACACCAGAAATGGGCTTCACACATTGTACCAATCTGAGGAATCGAAACTGAGTCATTGGCGTGACAAGCGAACGCTTTAACCACTGGGCTACCCCACCGCCCCGTCAGAGGTATATAAGACATGTATTAACATGTGCTTGATGTTGTAGGCAGATATACAAAATATATACCCGGAGTTTCAGAATAAATAGATGTAATAATAATGTAGTATTTCACTGTATTCTAGGTATATATTGTATAGCCAAGTGAGTAAATGTTTGAGCTGGACGTACATCTCTAAAGCTGCAAACAAGTGTAGTGTTGACAGGTGGTTTTAAAAAGAGGAACACAATTATATGTGTATATTGTTGGAGTTAGCAACATAAGCATTATTTGGAGACAAACAAACGTTAAAGGTTACTTGCAATTCGTATCATGTTTCGAGTTGGCATGCTATGGCATGTTTACCACACAATGCTTATGTATGGGTAAGGGCACAGCTTGTGTATGTGTAAGGGCACAGCTTGTGTATGTGTAAGGGCACAGCTTGTGTATGTGTAAGGGCACAGCATGAGGAATTTTCACTTCATGCATCTGAATACGATGCAAAGGCCGATGTTTTTTTCCATTTGGATTATGTCCCTGAATATGTTTGCATTGTGCTGTTCTGTTTTATTAAATCACTAAAACACTATGCACGAATGGTTTCAAGCCACATCATGTTATTTCTTTACGATCATTTGTTGAACAAATAATTAAGCTGTGTTTTATGAAGAATACGGTACTGTAATCATTGAGTTCCCCTATCATGTGGAGATTTGTGAGTGTTCGAGAGTAATAGACAAGCTGGGGAACGCTTGATGGCTGTTTAATAACTAAACAACAGTCAAATGCAAACTACCCAGACATTCGGTGTGAGGACGGAACTCTGTAACCACTAGGCTGGCTGTTCCTCACCCTAGTTCAGAGAGGAAACAGTCAAGATCTATCCCCGGAATGTCGTGGAAGTCAATACCCTCTCGACCAGACATAACTTAATCCTAATACATCAGAGCCCCAGGCTTTCCGGGCTTTAACAAAAAGAAATTGAAGTATGTTTAAAATACATCTGGTCATGAATCATTTGTTTGGGTTTGGATTTTTAAGTCTGCTGCAGTTTCCTGATTAGATGTCATGCCGAAGTGTTACAGCTTTATGATTTAGTTAGAAGAAGGATGTGTACAGTCCTTGTCTTGTCAACGTCGAACTGTCTGATGAACAAGTCAGTTTTAAAGCCGGCGCATAAAACATAGAGTCAGTTGATATGTGTGCTTCTTGAGGTTGAGAGGCATATACAAGTTGGAATTCAAGTATATGACAAAATATTATGGATGTCAGCTTCTTCTTTCTTGCATACACAACGTTTTTAGGCGTCATTTTTACCTGAGGATATAACTGTATCAATACAACAGCTGATATACAATATGCAACTACTTTCCACCAGGAGTAAAAAAGAAACTAATCTCAGTACGTTTCTTTAAATCGCATAGCAATGTGACACTGATGAATGCATACACATATTGGTCAGAAGGATAATAAACTAATTCGAATGCATCTTACAAATATGTCTGAAAGGGTATACTTTATTATGGCTCCGATCCATAAAACATCGGTTAAAAAACCAAGATTATGACACGTACGTTCACACTTGAATAGCGTTTAATGATGTATGATATCAACACTGCATTCGTATGAAGGAAACAGTGTTGAAGAGGATATACAAACGTGTATATTAAAACACGCGGAAACTATTTTAAGAAATTGCCTCTCTGAAACGTAAGTATTCTATAAAACCCTTTATCTTGGAACGCATGGATAATAGATCACGATTCTCTTGTTCGTGAAGCAGACGGAAAATATTCCTGGAACTCTTTATCTTGAAACGAGTGGATACTATTTTTGTAATCAATTCCTGAACGTCACACTATATCCTTAAATCGAAATTTAGCGACGTTTTTCAAATGTTTTGTTTTTCTTTATTGAAAATAGCCGTGTAAGTTTAAACATGTTAGGCCATTCATAGAAATAGTTTGGGATGTACATCATCCGCTGTTGGAGAAGAGCTTCACATTAAAAAACGTAATGGAATTCGTCCCCAACAGACGGAGAATCGCAAAGTTTACAGAGTCTATTTTCTCTAAGAGTGTTGTACCAGCGTCCTGTTTCTATCGGTAAATTGTGATTTGATAACTTAAATCTAAGAAATGGACTATGTATAGATTTAGGAAGGAAGACGTAGTTTTCAAAGCATAGATTGTCTTTAACATTTTGGTAAAATTTCCCTTTCGAACTATACACTAGTTCACATCGCCATTTTTGTAAATATTGGTCTTTGAGTACTGTTTCTACTTTTGAAACCAAAAATTCTGATGAACATAGGAATGGGTAATCATACATTCTGATGAACATAGGAACGGGTACTCGTACATTCTGATGAACATAGGAATGGGTAATCATACATTCTGATGAACATAGGAACGGGTAATCATCCATTCTGATAAACATAGGAACGGGTAATCATACATTCTGATGAACATGGGAACGGGTAATTATACATTCTGATGAACATAGGAAAGGGTAACCATACATTCTGATAAACATAGGAATGGGTAATTATACATTCTGATGAAGATAGGAACGGGTAATCGTACATTCTGATAAACATAGGAACGGGTAATCACACATTATGATGAACATAGGGACGGGTAATCATACATTCTGATAAACATAGGAACGGGTAAGATCTCTTTGATAAATTTTAACCAATTCAATTTAGGCAAAGCGTTTGGAGAAGAAGATATAATGAAATTGAATAAAAGGGTCGATAATTTCGTTTTAAGAGTGTTTGTTGCTAGTTCATGCCAGAATGAACTTATTCTTTTATATATCTTAATATATAGCGGATATCTTCCTAATTCCCCATAAAGCATGACATTGGGAGTTGAGTTTCGAAGACCACAAGCATATTTTAGAAATTTTAAATGAGTTTTCTCTATTATCGATAGACATTCAAACCCCAATATTTCTGAATCATACAGTAATATAGGGACTATCATAGTATCGAAAGCTGATATCAAACAATCTAAAGGCAGATTCAAATTACGAGCTTTTTCCAACAGCGAAAATAATAGCTGTTACAAACCTTCCATTTCGATGGAGCTTGATACCAAGATAAGTATTGCTATCTACAAATTTCAACAGGCTTGTCCCCATAAGTAAAACATAATTTATTCTTTGGGTTTTTAGAGGGACCACTTCCAAARACAACTATTTTGGTTTTAGACAGATTAACTTTCAACTTCCACTGAGTACAATAGTCATGGAAAGCACTGAGGGGCAGTTGTACATCATTTGGGGTATCACTTACGAGGACAGCATCGTCTGCATATAAGAGGAGAATGCTTGTTATACTATTTTCATCAGCTTGTTGTAAGATAATTCCTATGCAAAGTGAGAATAATAAAGGGGAGGGGTTTTCATCTTGTCTCACTCCTGAGTTACATGGAAAGCAAGAGGAAATATGGTTATCTAACATAATGGTAGATTTTATATTATGATCCATTTTTATGAGAGACAAAATTTTCCCACTTATACCATATTTGAATAATTTATAGCATAAACCTGCTCGCCATACAGTGTCAAGAGCTTTCGTGTAATCAATGAAAAAACTCAATATAATTTTCGTTTGGAAAGTTTAAGAATTTCGGATAACATATGTATTACAAATAAGTTGTCGCAAGCAGAAAAACCTTTTCGAAAACCTGACTGGGACGGGGGCAAAATGTTTTTTATCTCTATGTAATGAGAAAGTCTTATATTTAAAATACTAATGAATAGTTTTCCAAAACAACTTAATATGGTTATGGGTCTATAGGAGTTCGGGTCCATCCGGTCACCTTTTTTCTTATAAATAGGTGTAATTGTGCCTTTAAGCCAGCAACCAGGAACAATTCGGGAATTTAATATCAGGTTGAAGAATGTAGTGACAAGTGGGATTATCTTTTCTGAAGCGTCAATTATAAAATCATTTTCTACTAAATCTATTCCAGATGGCTTTTAGGTTCTTTATGGCAGAGGCAATTTCATCACTTGTAATGGTATCGTTGAGAATATTTGTATCAAATATAAAGTTATCACAATCGTCATTCTCAGTGAGGACTTCATCATCACATTTCGTTTCATTTAATTTCTATCTGGTCGAGACTTGACTGATGACGGATCGCCTTGTCAGACAGGAGCACTACTAAGCGGCATCGTGCATCAGACACACTAATTCTTTGTGTGAATTAAGCCGTGCTACCGACAGGCCGTACATGCTACCCTATTGGGAACACTAAATGGCATCACTGATGTCCATTGATCCATTCATGTACTGCTCACGGCTAATTTGATTTTCACGCCAGGAGAAGTTTTTTTTAGCTGATGATCAAAACCGATCTAGCGTTGACGTTTTGTGTTTTATCCATCATGCTTTTAGATGGATTATGCCGTACATATATGTCTATTCTAAAACAGGGGATCACTAACAACAATCTGTCGCAAACATGCAACACATCAATGGGGACAGTTTTACTTGAGGTGTAATACAAAGACAAATGATAAAGTAGTTTTACTGAGAAAAAACTTTATTATCCACAAGTGTACTGAATGAACAATGATTCAACCCCTTTTAGATGAAACTGACTGACATGATACAATTTCCTATCAGACCAGGGTGTGGGATGGGAGAAAACGTTATTGTCATGATGGTGCAGTAACGTATTTCATTTGCCGATGAACAAACAATTATTTGTTATGAACATGAAGAATCAAATGTGTTTTGTTCCTATATTTAAAGACTGAAAAGACAATGAAGTTAACATCTTAATCGCTAGATGGACAACATGCAAGTTGTTTGTTATAAAATGTTTAGGTACGATATCATGCGCCATTGAAAGGTTCATGATGTTGATGACATGTCGAGTGACACGTGTTAGAACAACAAGCACCGTTGTATCAAACGTTGATGAGTTGAACATACGGTTGTCTTCAAGTAAACGCTTGGCACCTTTATTCACTGTTTTCGGACGTGTCGAAGCTCGGATAATTCGAATGTTTTACTTAGGTGCTAATTATAGTTCATTTTCTTGCTGGCAAGTATCTCTGATATCAGGAAATATACAATAAATCTACGGTTCGCTATTCCATCTGTACATATTGCTTAGTGTTTTTTTCTGACATGATTGAGAATGAATTGAAGCTTTGAGATACATTCAGCATGCTCACAGCACATGACTAGCTTATACATCGAAATGTCAAGTTCACCACTCGCTACCCCATGAAATGTCCCTGCCGTCGACAGTGGCCCTCATTCCGTACCGGTTGACGACTGTGCCATCTGTGCCATCCCCCGCAGTGACGACACCGCCTCCGGGGAAGCGAGGGTCGTTACGGATCTGCATCCCTGGGACGTACATTCTGTTCATCATGACCCAGTACTGAAGGAGTCTCTGGTATGGAGACATCCCTTGTTGGTAGTTGGCATAGTATGGGTGATACACTGGCACAGGTGACCTATTCTGTAACGAATACGTGGTACCACCGATGCCAGGGTCCTGACCTTGGACTCGATTTTGACCTTGAAGAAGCAGGTTTCTAAGGCCTATGTTTGCGGAATCTGAAATTAAAAGGAAACAGTGAAAAGTGAGATGGTTCTGCCAATTATCATTTATGAGATATGTGTTCATCTTCCACAAGGTTTAGGTAGAACATTGACAAGCCTTTAAATGTATTTGTGATTTATATCACCGTTAGCACAGGGTACATTCAAGCTTTTTCGCGAACACGTGGTATTATCACTCAGCGATAGTAAGTCAGTAAAACCTGAAGGAATCGTACAACGGATTTGATTTGTGTGACTTTTACAATTCTTCGTACAAGAAGAACGAGCTTGTATTACGTGTTTGGGTTCCACGTGTATTAAAACGAATAACTTTATTAACAATATGCACAAACTTTATGGATAACAGCTCCTTTATGTCGTGAGTGCGATTTTTCGCTACAGACTCTTTGTACCGTGATACAATTACATGTATTGAAACGTGGCACTCACGAAATAAGAAGTTGTTATCCATAAAGTATGTCTATACTGTACTTCCCAACTTCTAAAAATGCCACTCAAAGAAGCAAACATTCATCAACAATTGGAGTAAAAAACTGTTGGTTTTTTGTGTCTACAGTATGTAATTTATATAGAACGTCAACGTCAGAAATAACCAACGTCGATTGCCCACCGAGACAGGCGCTAATGAGCGTAAAATCCCGTTAATACTGCGAATGGATTTCTGAAGATCAGTCGTAACACAAGGTGTTCCAGAAAAGTATTTACAAACAGCGATTACACAGGCATCGTCTACTGTTGTATCGAGTAAGAGGTAGATGTACCTACTCTGTCCAGGGGATTGTGGCTGTGGCTGTGGCTGCTGTTGTGCGAATCTCCGTTTTCCTGGTAACAGAACAAATAATGAGATAGTAATATAGCAAGTGACGATAATAATAAAACATACACACAAACATAGCAAACATGTAGTCCCCCAGTACATTGAGGCTCCACGGCCCTGTCTACATATTCAGCATGTTACGGCGATGTAGATGCAAGTTCATGTTTATCAAGTGAGTGAGTTTAGTTATCCGTCGCTGTAACAGCTGTGGTGAAACTCAATAGAATTAACAATATGTTGACAATGGACACAAAATCAAATTGGTATGATGGATTCGAAACAACGCCGATGTTTCTAGCAGTAACGCAACAATGCGCTTGTAACTGTTGCGCCTCAAACTACCGGACCACCCGTGACAAACAATCAGATGTTTAAGGAAGGATGACAATACATGTATATACGTGAACAACTGCTTTATTACAATGAGGGAGAGCTTTATAACGGTGTTAGAACCTTCACCGAAACGTCGTTCTCACTGCAATAAAGAAGTTGTTCATCCATATTGTCAAGTTTCCTCATTCATCCAACTTCTAAATGCCTCTCACACAGGAAATAAGATAATTATACAAGACGTCTTACGCAGAGATGTGCATTCTACCAGACTGCAGCAGATGGCAATCAGAAGGATGAGGATGCATCTCGGTTCCATTTTTCTCAGCGCTGTATCAGAAACAATTTACTGTGCAATGATCTTAATATATGCTTATATTCCCACGTATACATTCCGCCAAGCCGAGTGGAAAATAAGAGCAACGAAACACAACTGTAATCGTACTGAATCGTCGTTGAGAAAAATGCATTACACAATTGTACCAGAAACATGTATTTATGAATTACTATGAGGTGGTAATGATACTGGATTTATCGTAACCCGTCACGAATGTGGTTCCGGGCACAAACACATACCAAGGCAAGGCAAATATTGCGTATTTCAGGTGAGCATATATTACAACTACAAATATTAAATTGCATCATTTCACTTATTGCCAGAATCGTACAAGAGATTCCTTCTAGTAATAGAAACAGCTTTGTTGCCGATGTGTCCCAAAACCCATGTAAAACAATATTAGAATAATTAGCAAAAAGTTAAAACAAAAATAATACTCAAGATCCAATACAATCTAATCCAATCCAACTAGCTTACAAGGATGATTGTTATATCTTTTCTTGACATGAACTAGTTCTTACACACAAGCTGTGATCTATGTGATCACAAAGAAGACAATAATAAAATAGTTACCTACCTTTTTGAAGCAGCTATGTCCAGATACAAACAACAGTGATATTCAACTGACGTTGCTTGTTTTCAACCTGTTTTTAAATACCACGTCAATCGCGCAAATGGCAACAAGGTCGCGCAAGAAAACATCCTAACCGGAACTTCAAATATGCAAATGAATCTGATTTCATAAACAATAGCTGTTGACTTTATTGTTGACCTTGTTGTACAGGTGTTGTATCTAGTTTAGACATGCGTGTTAATGACCTCGTGTACATACTAACAGCTTGAACTGTCCACGAAGAAGCTGGACGAGGATGGATCACACGAAATAGCCATAAATGTCTCATTAAGGTGAAGTCCTATAATTCGAAGCTATCCACCATCCAAGATGAGGCTGTCCCAAAAGGCATTCTTGAGATTTTACTTCACTGAGTAAACAACAGCCATGGTTCAAACGAAGGTTAAATGGGGGTAAGGTTAGCACTGAGTGATACCATCATACATATTTAAATATATTATTTATGCTACAGGTATGAACTATACGTAACAGCT
>VKKT01003117.1:97155-108049 GCA_008038995.1 Haliotis laevigata | reverse complement strand
AGAAGTGATAATTGTGTTTTAATTATGTTTGATTTTTTGGTTGCATGTGACCTTTAAAGAGGCAAGTCTAGATAAGGGGACAGTACAAGGACCCCGGTCTGGTTTTGTTAGAAATTATAATTTACACTATAAATCATTAGAAAAGTATAATACTTTATGGATAACAACTTCTTTATTTCTTATGTTTGTTATCCATAAAGTATTATACTTTTCTATTATCTATCAACTTCTAAAATGCCAATCAAACAGATTATAAATCATTACCTTGGACACCTGTGCAAGTCTAAGTAGAGGTGAGGAGTGGGGACAACAGGAATGACTGGAGGAGGAAATGGTGGGGGAGATGAAGGTGGGGGAGAATGGGAAAAAGAAAATGAACATGAGTGTCTGTGGAGAAAGGGGAAGAGAGGGAGGAGCTGGCATTGAGTGGGAAAGAGCCAGTATGAGGGTGGGGCGTGTGTGGGGTGTGTGTGTGTTGGAGAAGACTTGGGATGAGAGAAAGTAGGAGTTGTTAGGGTGGAAAGAATCAGGTAGGAGAAGAGAGGACAGGGGATGAGATGAGAAGAGCTGTGGTAAGTTAGTGAGTGAGTATGGTTTTATGACATTGTACCCATGTGGGGAATTGAAACCGGTGTAGCAGGCCATTTCTTACCCGGTCTAAACTTTCACTGGGGAGGTTTTGTTCTAGGATATTGTTTCCCTGGGGAAAGTTTGACCTAGGCCAAAGTTTCCCCGGGGAAGGTTTGGCCAGGGGGAAAGTTTGGCCTGTTACACCGGAATGTCTTCGGAATGACCAGCAACGCTTGAAGCACTAGGCTACCCCACTGCTTTGGGAAGAGCAGGAATGTGTAGGGAGGAGATTGGAGAGGGGAAGAGAAGAAAAGTGAAGAGCATTAATGGAGGAGTGAGGAGAAAAGTGAAGAGCAGAGCATGAAGGTGTGGAGTGGAGAATGGTGGAACGGGGAGGAGAAATGAAGAGCAGGAATATGTTGGGTGCAGAATGGTGGAGTGGGGAAGAAAAGAGCAAAAAAGCATAGGCAGCAGAGTGGAGGAATGGAGAGGAGACCAAAAGAGCTGTGGAAGGTGTGGTTGAGGAGAAAGGAGGCAAAGGTGAAGTGCCAACATTAAGGGATCATTCAGATATTCAATGAATGCCCATCAGTAAACAATACTGTTATAGAAACCTATGACTCATGATTTACAAGAATAGACAACATCATTAACGTCTCTCAGGAATAAGAAAGGAATTCTCAATATTTCAGGTTAATTTATTGTGAAGCCCTGTCAATATGGATGGCACTCTGGAAAGATATACTTGCATTTTAAAACCCATAAAGATATATTTCAATATATATATACACAAGTTACTGAATGGAAAGAAAAATTATTTTCCACACTAAGGATAAGTCCATAAAAACCTTAGTCAACCTGATAAGAACACAAAGGTTAGAAGGTCTCACGGTTCATCATCCATATATTGTATCAAAGTTTGAATGTCATTCTGTCATAGGTCTGTGCCTTTAAAGCCTTCTTCAGTGCCAGCAGACAGAATTGCAACTTTTTCACACAACCTCCATGTAGACATTAATCAAGTTTGGAAAATGTATTGGTCTGTATGATTTGACAGCCAACTTGTATTCACATATCAATTACTGTTTTTCATGGGAAATACTTTCAAAGTTCCTCCACTTCAAAACTATCAGTAAAAAAACTTGGCGCTTTGTAAATGTGATACTATGTAGACTTTAATCACATTTCTGAAAAACATTGCTTTTGATCAAGTTTTGTGGTTCCACTTTGGAACCAAATTCAAATTCCATTTTTTTAAAAGAGCAAACCTTTACAGACACTTTTTCTGTTCAGAACTATCATTCAGAAATAGTTGGATCTTTGTACATACAACTTTTATGCATGAGGTGATCTATTGTGAGTTTGGTGCCCATGTTGGATTCAAGTTTAAACAAACAGCAAATGAAACAAATGGGCTCCAGAAAGTTAAGTTGACAGAATGCGTTCACGTTTTGTTACTTTCCTTCTAGATGTATGAAACATCAACACCACAGAATAATCACATGTTACATTTGGGATAACACTTTTACAGTAAAGTACAGATTTTAGTACTTTTGTGGGATGAGTCTCATCTGGGATCGCAGCTTTCACAATCTGTACTGAGATGTGCTATCCCATATACATGAATATTTTACTATTTTGTAAATAGCACAAATTTAACAACTTGTGCTATGAGTTTATTTATGCTTCATTTATCAAGTAATGTAGGCCATAGTCTCAATCTACATGATAGCATGAGAGAGTTGATGTACAATAAAGATGTAACATACACTAATAGTAATTCCATTGTTTTGTAAGTGAAGATAGCTAAGTTTTGAAAAGTGGGCACCATAAATCTTTATATAATGGAGGGTACAAACAGTTCATTTGAGTTTAAAGTCCATTTCCAGATAACCGAATTCCATGGAAGGTAAACGATGAATGATATACGTTAAGATAAGATAGAATACATAGAACCTGTCCTCAAAAATGTAAATGTAAGTAATAATTATTGGGGGGTGACACAAACAGAATATATAGAGGTATAGATTTACTTTTCAAAGGGTGATAGCAGCTAGTGTTACGGAAATATCTACTTAAACGTAATTAGAAACAAACCACAACCTTTGGTGCTTCAGCTCTTATATGAAAGCTGGTAGGATCAACAGCTTAACCAAGCAAGTGTTTGTGTTGATCACAGAAATAGATCATCGGAACACTGGAACCAATTGACATTATCTGCACGTGCAAATGAGGTCACTGGTGACACTTGATACATTATTTATACTAAAAATTGTGCCATAGCTATGGGATGCTCCAAATGGATTCGGTGACAGGTTGAAATACATTCGAAGGTCACTAGGAGAGTAGCTTGGATACAGTGGTACCACACCAATAGAACTTACACTCCGGCACAGCGATGACTTAGCATAACATCACTGCCACAGGCTAACTTGCATATCACGTGACCAGACTTTTATCTTGTTTGTAGACAAACTCACTTATACGTAAATCAGAAGAGACTGACCTTATGTAAGCTTTTCGGTGCTCTCTTCATATTGTTTTACATAATATATAGATATTCTTCTACAACTGCGACAGTCAATTTCATGACAATACATATTTATATATCAAAGTTACTCCATCGCTTGCTCTGCATAGAGCTTCGATGACAGCACGTGGAACCACATAACCTATGTAAACAAAGTATCGCAAATCGAAATAGTGTAACACATTTTTGGATATTTTCTCAGTGAAACTAAACCATTCTATCAAAGATGTTTAATTAGATGTGTAGACTCGTCAAAAATATAAGAGTTAAGAAATATATACAATATATTGAAAGGACTGTGCAAGATGTGAGGAATCGTCACATCTCTCTGGCCTGTGGCAGAGGTACTATGCTGGCTGGCCGCATGGAAGAGTGCAATGGAACTGTCCCACTGTGTGCTGAAGGACATAGTCATCCTACAGTTACAACAAAGCAGCAGGACAGTGCCAGGTAGCAGTGTTAATTATTGTAAAAACAGTGTTGAAATGAGTGCGTTTAGTTTTACGCCACTTTTAGCAATATTCCAGCAATATCATGATGGGTGACACCAGAAATGGGCTTCACACGTTGTGCCCTTGTGGGAAATAGAACCCGGGACATTGACGTGATAAGCGCACACTTTAACCACTAGGCTACCCCACCGCCCAAAAACATTTTTGAAATTGTATTACATTGCATCAGTAAATACAACCAAACTGCAGGATAGTGCCAAGTGGCAGTATTATTCTTGGTAAAATCAGGTTTTATTGTGTTACATCGTACCAGTAAAGATGCAGTAGAGAAGTAGTGTGCTCATAACTATGTCTAGAATAGGAGTCAAGACTGGTCTGGAAGCTTCTGGAGCATCCACAATAATTCAGGATAGTCTCTGTCATGTTGTAGTTTGGGAGGAGATAGACTCAACTTCTTCTCTTGACAACTTAAGCTTTACTGCTGAGACATGTGGTCTACAGGTGACACCACCGTGTGGTATCAGGGGAGGCAACTCCAGGTCGCTTACCTTAAAATCGTAACTCAACACACAAAACGATGACTTACGGTGCACACTACGACCAAACTTTTACTTTTAGACAGCTACAAGTTCAACACCGCAAAGTTCGACACAACCTTTCTTGACTGTATATATATATACAATATTCTTCCATTGTATTTGCACTGCCATGGAATTTATACCGACAGTGTCATTGTGTTCTTAGTAATTTGTATGAAGCTTGTGTTAAACTTGTTTCTCTGTTGTTGGTTTCTCAATAGATGTTTTTACAGACAGACTTCTTGTTAACTTATTAGTTCAACTCAGACACTGACATGAATCAATCAAAGTACCAGTTTTACCTTTGTCCTGACAGTTTTCTGAGGATAGTTTGGGCATCAGGCCATTCTGGATGGTGTGGTCATTGCCCTTTGGGGGAACAATGCACATGCAGGACATAATGGCTTGCTTGCTTTTCTGGCTTGTAACCTTTTGAAACTTTCTTGGAAGAGCTATGGTACTGCCACATAACCTTTGGACTTGATCTTGCTATGAGCTCTCAAAAAGGAAGGGAACAACATATCCCACGTAGTCACTGAGAACCTGATGATGAGCAGGATGTCACATTTGTTTATTTAATATCTCGTCCAGCTATATCTCAATATTCCAGCTACCTACCAGTAAATAACAGAGTCTGGACAAGATATCCTGTGATTCACATCATAAGCATGAATCTACCAATAGATATAGGATACCATGCTTCAAACTAAGCAGCAAGCCTGATCTCCCAATCCTATTCATGTCCTCTTACAACAAAATATGGAATGTGGAAGCCGAGGTGGCAAAGCGGTCTAGGCATCTGACTTTGTGTGCTTGCAATTAGGTGCCTGACTCTGAGGGTGTGGGTTCGAATCCCGGATGGGACTCAACCCTAAGAATGTACTAGAATCGGTACTTTAATAAGAAAGTGTAATCCCAAATATAAAATACGTTACATTTGACCACTTTCTAAAATGGCATTGTTCTACCTTGAGGTAAGTTGGACCAAATTGGACGGTTAGTTACACACGATACTCTCAACAATGCCATGAAGGTCAACCATCATGGCATCCATCATTCAAAAAGGTTCATCTATATCAATCCTTAAAAGAACATCTTCAAAAGGTTTTAGAGATGCTATTAAAGTATATGTATGCCATTAACATTTCGAGGTACCTTTTGATCAAAACACCAGTGTTTAAAATATTTGACTGCAATACGTTGTGAATGCCACATAATCATATTAAAATATTGAATATTAACATTATTAATAAACTAATCAGTCTGTGATTATATGGCCAAACACAACAAACAAACAAAATTTTAAAAATAATCTGTAACCTTTTATTTCAAGACATGCAGTTGCATTGACATTTGCCGAATACGTGTTCTATCTCAATCTCCCCAGGGAAGGGTGCGGTGTAGTAGCCTAGTGGTTAAAGTGTTTGCTCGTCATGCCGACAGCCGTGTTTCGATTCCCACATGGGCACAATGTGTAAAGCCCATTTCTGGTGTCCCCCACCGTGATATTGCTGGAACATTGCTAAAAGCGGTGCAAAACCAAACCCAATCAATTAATCTTAAGCAAAGACCACACCAGAAGGGAAATGATGGTATATATTAAATTACGCTGACTGGCTGTTTAATATTGAAAGCTATCATTCCTTTTTCCCTTCAAGTATTTTGGGCATAACAATTCATAAAACACATGATCAGCTTGACTTGGCCTTAAACATCCAAACATCAACAGAACATAATTAAAGTATTTCTAAAAAACACAGCTATCAACATTCTTTCTAATGAACACTAGCTATTTTTCAAACTGTTGATGATGACACCTTAAAAGCCACACATTCTCAGAGACCAGCTTTCCCTTCAACAACAGCTTTCTCTTCAACACTTGGATAAATGACAGAGCTCTGCGAAACCAACACCTTTCTTTATTACCAGCTAGTTTATTTAGCATCCATCTTACTCACACAAAGATGAGGATGGACATTGCATATGTTGTACAACAATACTCTAGCTTATGCAACTGAAATTGGAAAGCATTGTGTTTCTAAATGGGGTTCAAAAATACAAAGTAGGCATAAATATCCATACATTCTTAGCTGAAGGCGGCCATATTCTTTGTGTACTGTTTGGCAATATGCACAAACAACAATAAAAATGATGTTTATTATCATACATACAAAGCAAACAAACATTTTCTTGAAATGTCAGACATTGCTTAGCATGCAGGATACCTTATTTACTGTAATAAGTACCCAAGTGCATTTAAATGTGTACATTCTAGTTGATAATGTATAGATTAGGTATTTAACATTTAAAGAACTTGGTTTTGGGAATTACGGAAACAGGAGTGTTTCAACCATTTTTTTGGCAATGCTTGTGAATAAAACAAAATATAAATATGATTAAACGAAAAGGTCTTCTTAAATTTCCTATTTAGTTTCCCATTTCAATTTGTGGAAAGGAAAATGTAGAAGATAACGAGCATGGCAGATGTTTTTTATTCATCAAAGGTATTTTTTGTTGATATTTAACCAAACTGCTAGAAAAACACAGAAATGAATTAGTACAATATATCAAGTAATAAAAACTAGAGTTGGGAAGGAAATCTCATTTCATTTTGTTTGTACAAAACAATGACTGCTATTGGTTTACCACATCAGTGATTAATGGAATTGAACATTGTGTTAAATAAATGATGTATGAGGCATCGTAACAGGTAACATGTGTTTGCAACGTGATATGTTACATCATTAGCACTGGGTGGCAGGAAGCTTTTGTTTGTTTTGTCCATCCAAGGTAATGGCACTCTTCATAATGAACTCCAACTATTACACTACATACAGTCATTAACTATCACCAACAATGAACCAGGATATACCAACAACCAACAAGACAATGTTTACAATATCTCTGTACTGATCCACTTGATAAATAAGAGCTCATAATGTACTGTTATGATAATTTTTACATGGAATATATTTGGTTTGACAATCAACTTTATCTGTATAGTAGACACTTAACAATTGGAGTCATTGAATGGGGTAATTTGTATTTTCAAGATTGTGCAGCACTAATATAACATGATATGCATATAATGATGTGATTTCTCACCAAAAGCTTCATTAGAGCTTTCAGATGATAGATATGAGGACATTTCCAAACATGTGGCAGTGACCCAAAAAATATCATGGCAGGGAACACCAGAAATTGGCTTCACACATTGTACTCATGTAGGGAATCAAACCTGGGCATTTGGCATGACGAGTGAAACTTTAACAACTAGGTTACCCCTCCTCCCTTAGATTGAGTGAGTGAGTATGGTTTTATGCCGCTTTAGCAATATTTTAACAATATCATGGTAGGGGAAACGAGAAATGGGCTTCACGCATTGGACCCATGTAGGGAATCAAACCTGGGCATTTGGCATGACGAGTGAAGCTTTAATAACTAGGTTACCCCTCCTCCCTTAAAGTGAGTGAGTGAGTATGGTTTTATGCCGCTTTAGCAATATTTTAGCAATATCATGGCAGGGGAAACCAGAAATGGCCTTCATTCATTGAACCCATGTGGGGAATCGAACCCTGGTCTTTGGCATGACGAGGGAACACATTAACCACTAGGCTACCCCGTCGCCCTCTTCTCTTATAGAATATAGAGCCAAGAAACTTTTATAGTCTACCTTCTCCAGAGTGGATATTTTTGTACGGATACATTACAAATTCTTGATTCTATATCATATAAACCTTTTGCTTGGTAAGGTTACTTAAGACTGTGTTAAAAAATTAAGGTAGTTATCAGAGCAGGGTGCTTATTGCATTAGATATGGTATGGTACATTTAAATTCAATTTTCTAAAACAAAATCCTGCTTTCCATTTTAACTAAATGGTGCCTCAAAGAAAAAGTAACTTTTTGCTGTGAAAACACTTAAAAACAACAATCTCCAGAAGTCCAGGATCCACAGCAGTAAAACGTAATGGAGGTCTCCACGGATGATAAACACGAAAGTCATCCTCCCAGTGGTATGTTTATGTAAGATCGGCCTAGTGGAGACATGGTCAAGGTCTATATATTTATACAGCCAAGTTCTCCATTATGTTTTTGTTGTGATTATCAATAGCATCTAGCATTTCATCCCCAACCACTGTCCTTGGGGGAGACAGCCAGGCTAGATGGTAGCCAAAAACCACATGTTGGGAGGGAGTTTTTATTTTATTTTGACATATAGTGCAGTTTAGTCATATTGGATTAGTCAGGGACCATTACTTGGGGGCTGTTAAAAGGTTTTTCATTTAACTTGTCATGTGTATGTTCTTATAATGCACAAAACTATGTTCTGGTTTGGAACAGATATCTCCCATTTATGAGCTAAGGAAATGTAATGTGTTATTGCAGTTTAATGAAGCATATGAAAATGCGCACATTTATGTTTTGAATTTGTTGATATGAAACTTAAGAAAATGATCTGTCAAAACAGATTACGCTGGGCGTAACTCATTTGATAATTTGTACTGATACTGTATAGTTGCTATTTACATTCTTCTTCCTGTAAAACCATGTCAAGTTAACTTTGAGATTTTATACATTTTCTTGCTGGATATTTCCAGAGGCAGGATGCAAAATTGAAAATAAGACGATCTAAGTGGAATGCACTGATCAATGATAATCATGAAATAGAAGTCTCAAAAAATGAAGAAACTTAGGAAACAGATTCCACTGGAAATTAAATGTAAAATAGAAGTAAATATTATAAAACTGGATCACTGAAAATCAGTAATGACACCAGGTGTTCTGCCCTTCTGAACAGCAGCTGCTGCTCACATGACTTGAGGAAAAGAACATGTGTTTGTTTCCTGACACAACACATCGGTGATGGTGACATGTAAACAAACCACGTAAACAAACCAGACAAGTGATGGACTAGAGTGTAAGTGAGTGAGTGAGGGTGGGTTGGTGGATGAGAGTGAGTGAGTGAGTGAGTGAGTGAGTGAGTGAGTGAGTGAGTGAGTGAGTGAGTGAGTGAGTGAGTGAGTATGGTGTTAGGCCACTTTCAGCAATATTCCAGCAACATCTTGGGGTACCAAGAAATGGACTGCTGCTAATATGTGTTAATAAGGAAAGACATGTGTTTGCTTTGCAATATTTAGAAGGGGAAAGAAGGCACTGTAATTATCAAACAAAGAATTTAATTTTTCTTGTTAAGTAGACCTTTCTGGAAACATATATAAAAATGATATCCAAAATAAACTCTCAATCAGAAATTTAGAACAAGTGATAAAAGACAAAATCAGTTTTCTCCATTACTTTGAAATTGCAAATTTATTTTCTGTATTTGCTTACCTGTAACCATCAAGTCTTTCAGATTATTAGATTACTTGAGAGGATATTAGGAACTTAAAATAATATATAATTATAATGAAAACACATTTAACAGAACAGATTGCATACTCGAAACAATTAGAAAACATTAACGTCATATCATGCTAGATGTATTCCTGGCCAATTCAATCAAGATGATATAAGGACTGTTTATCATCACACTTGTTTCAAATTATCATTTAACACATTTCTGCTTGTAAAACAAAAAATACAGAAATAAGATTAATTGAATCATACATTTGTAATGTTTTGTCTAGATATACAGAATCTTAAAAGTGAATAATATTTCAAAATACCATGGACAAATCATGTGAGATTGAAAGAAAGGTCACAGTTCAGCCACCAACAGGTGATACACTAAGGTCGCCGTAATTGTCTTGAGACTCTACTGTTCAATGAACTCTGTTATGTAGATGCAGTGTCATTTTGTCTGCCACTTTTAACCTTTATCCCGAACTCTATAAAAAACACTTACCATCATCAAACTTGAACTGTGACCTGCAATTCATGACTAATTACTTTGAGATTATCTAGAACCTTCACAATGTACTAAGGAACATACACGACACGGTTATTTGTGGAAAAAAAAAGCAAACACAATAATTATCTTGTGACAGCATAATGTTCCCTAAATGTTTCCTGTTCGTTAAAGTCATTGCAGTTAATATTGGTGAGTTACAGATGAGTGTATAATGTAGTACATAAGGTGCATTGAATCCTGTCTGTCCATTCCTATCTGCAATGCTAAAGCCTTAAAGGAAGCAAGTCTTGATCAATTCAGGCTCCAAATCTCCCGTATCACTGGGGCTCATTTTCAATTTAAAAGGACTTTGTGTTTCTATCAAAATTATATATATTCAAAGATTAAGTGTGAGTCTATAAATCAGGGGATGAAGTATTGCCAAATGTTCAAAGAAAGTGTTACCTAACTGTAACTCTACATAGGTGAGGAAGCACTTCTGATAACAACATTAGCACTGAATGCTACATTCAAATGTCCATCCATATAAGAAAGTAAGGCGTTACCAAAATGGAAGAAAGAAAGTCAGAATAAATGAGGCTCAATAATGCTTTAACAGCATTCCAGACACATCAATGCATGGAAATGGAAGTAGATAATAAATGTCTACTAACAAAGATTGTGAATGTTGTTTTATACATAATCAATCATGGGTCAGGCCAACCAGTGGTCAACAGTATGAGCAATACCCACAGAGTCAGGGTCCACTGACAGGTCACACATCAAGGATCTCATGACAAGGGTCCATGGGGACCTAATCTGTCCAGGAATCCAAACTGGTTGGAGGAGTGAGATGTAAACAATAAAAGTCTTGAAGTTTCATTTCCTATCATATTGGGTTATCAAAATGTGTTTGTACCAATAATGTAGAGT
>VKKT01003117.1:41038-54615 GCA_008038995.1 Haliotis laevigata | reverse complement strand
ACAATCAGCAATATTCCAGCTATATGGAATAATCGAGTCTGAAGTCTGAAACTGGACAATCAAGTGATTAACAACATGAGATCAATCTATGCAACAGGGATACAATGACTGCATAGCTGAATCAAATCAGCAAGCATGACCACCCTATCACGTCTTGCAAAGCGTGAGCAAGCAACAGTGATTGAACGAGCAAGCGAACAACAGTGAGCAGTTGAGTGAGTGAGTGAGCAAGGCAATACCAACATTTCTCCCTTGAATCTCGTTCTGAAACACATAATGTGACAGATATTTCCCACCATTCCAGAAGAGTAATGTGCAAATACTCCAACCACTTAGTGCCAACATGCAAGTCCCCTATATTAACAGTCCATCTTTTTACATCACAGTTATTGTAAACAAATACCTCACGTTAAAATCAACCGGCAGGCTGGCACAACAGTACCAAAAAACCTGCTTTATATGCATTAAAAATACTTCCTGTCCAATCTCCAACTGAAACCGGTGCTTCACTTTACTCTTTATTCTCCCAGACTAGTTCTGTATTGACCCTGCATATTTCCGATTTAATTTCACATTCAAAGTCAGATCCATATTTATTTTTCAATTAAAGGAAGTTTGTGAATCACTGCATTCCTGTCAGACTCTAAACTTAACTCAGCTGAAGAAATCGATACAAGCGCAAGACTTAACCAACAAAACGCTCTGTATTTACTTCACAAAACTATGTGCCTGATCAGCGTACGTTTCCTTGATCAATAGAAACTCAGCCTGATGTGATATCCAAGTGTAAAGTATGACAGTTAATAGTGCCTGTAACTGCGACTATGTCTTCTCCATGAATGAATACAAGTTCGGTTTAGTGTCGGCAATGCTATTTGAAAGATTCGAGTTTTTTTTCAAAGAACAGGGGACTGTCATTTTCTGCAATACAAGTCAGATAACTTTATGATTTGTGAATCAAGTCACTTAACTCCACTTCAGACCCATTGATGTTGTTTCCTAAAAACTGCCTCTGAGAAAATTCATCAACTGAACACACTATCAAAGGCGATTAGAAATGGATTTCCCTTGTGATGGCTATTCCATCAAATCTTTCCCCTTAACAGCCCTAATAACCTTTCTCTCTCAATTTTCAGCCCTTCAGACAATTAAAGAACTGGTTTCAACTTATGAAAGTAGCATTCCCTGAGGCTTTTGACATACTGTTAACAATATTTTAATCAGCGCTTGGTAGAAATCATTGGGAGAAAATATTTTCACTTGCGAGTGATTTTCAAGACTGATTTAAAGCAAAACAACATCGGAGGAATAATAAACTTAGCTGAAAATGTGATTTGAATACAATTGAATTTTCTCTCTGTTGATTCAATTACAATGGTCGAAGGTGACGCCACCAGTTCCCTACTCCAATTTATTGCCATTTAAAGATTTTGAAAAAGAACACCAAGGGAACTGGCATTAGAAAAATGTCACCATGCAACATTGCAGTCACACAAGGAAAGCAACAAGAGCTGCGTGGTATTGTATTCAACACAAACATTGAGGAAACCTGAACTAACACACACACAGGAGACATTCAGGTAGCAATACTCTTAAATTAGCCATGTGGGTGGTGCTGTTACGCAACTTAATTAGTTCTGAAAGTGATATACATCAGCTTCTATACAGAATGTCTCCTCTAACACCCATGCAAAAATCACAGTGGTGCCCACTTAACACAATAGCTGTCAAATGGTCTAACACGGCTTCTGTTTTTCTCTTGCAGGAACTCCGATAAACATATTGACATGGAGAATCATCATCTGGTTTCAGCATCTACTGTGTGTGCATTCAGGTGTTTAAATAAAACTTTTTAAAATTTCAGAATTTAAGGTCCATTTCAAACTGCATACTTTAAAATTTAAATTGTGTGGGTAGGTGCTGCATGTAGCTTAAAATGTTACTTGATACTGAGAGGTATTTATGTGGTGTTCATGGTTACACTTGTGTATGTAAGTAGTACAAAATGCTTTCTTTTCTTGCTTCTTTGGGCCTAGGGGTAATCTAATCGTTAAAGCATCTGCTCATCATGCTCAAGACCCGGGTTCGATTCCCAACATGGGTACAATGTTTTTCTGTGATCCATTCACATGATTTTTACTATTTCACCTTTCAATCCCAACTAAATCTGTTCTTGTAACCGACACTTGTATTTCTCTGGTGTTGATGTTTCATATTCATGAAATTCTTAGAAACAATCAAAAGAAAATACTGGAGACAATTGTTCTAGATTTTACTGTGAAAAGATTTCTTCCATATATCCCTTATTTCTCTGGACAAAATACAAGAATACCATAATCAATTAATCCAAATGAATGTATTCAATATGGCACTTGAGAGCCTAAGAGCAATATTTTGGCTTAATATTCTCAGCACGCTATTAATTTGACCATGTTTTTCTGATTTGGATGGAAGTTGTTGATAAGAGATGCATATAATTAAATGTTTTCACAGCAGTCATGAAACAGAACATCTTCCAGTCAACTTACTTTAAGGAAATAGTTCCATTACGCTACCATGACATTGACCATACATATGTTACTGTCTTGGATCTTTTTCTTAATACGCTATGAAGCAAATTAAGAGAAAATAGAAAATAACTCTGCAATATCTACTGCAATGTAAAGTAAATAAATCTCTTAGGTAACAATTAGCTACCAAAAGAATGCCCATAGCAGAGATGGATGAAAATTAGAAATTGAACTTTTGGGACAGTAATTTGATAATTTTCAAAGCCTAGCTCAGCAAGCCAATACTGAAGGCAGATGGTCATATGAAACTCTGGTCTTACCTTTAACTTCAAAACTTAGGTCTTTATTACTCAGTATTCTCCGGCAAGTCTAAACTTGAAAATATGCAACAGACTGAACAACTGAAGCTTACAATGACTGATTTGGGAACATGCTTCCTGCACTGGATGAGAGAAAAATTAGTTCCTGTTTATAGATGTTTATATGGAAGCCATGACAGGTACCTTAAACTACATCTACATATGCAGGAGACTTATCATCCATGATGAAATCAGGTGAAACTGGAAGTCATTAATACAGCTTTATGACAAAGTCAGTTTTTCTAACGTGACTCTTTCTAGGATGTTTCCCAAGGCATGTAACATTTTCTGACACATCGTATAAATGTATTGAAGTAGAAAGGAAGCATCCCATCACAATAACAATAAAACACCGTGACATTTTTGAGACTTGAAGCTTAAAATTTGTCAAGAACTTGCACACAGGTTTCTGTCAGGTTTCTATGAAAGGTAAGCTGGAATGCAAGTATTCTGGTCTTTGTTTTCTGGTAGTAAAAATGGTTTTGATTTCTTTACATAAAAACAAAGGATGTAAGATACCCCTACCATATACATCATGGTTAGACAGGTATGCCAAGGGCTTTGTTTAGTGAATATCAGTAGATACAAAGGAACTGGTAATAAAGAACGTGTATGGACAAGGGTTTTCATGAACACCTGGTTTCTTGGCTGTTTTTCAGATATCCATTTATATAATTTCACCACTGTTTTACCTTATACACAATCCATCACTGACACTGACTATTCTTTGAGCTGACACTTTATATGTACAGGTTATTTTACCAATCTGTGTCCACATCAAGATATTGATTATAAGAGCCTGTGTGAATTCAACTAAAGTTCAGCAGTTTGAGCAGGCAATGTTCCACAGACTGTTGACTATAGTCTATGATGACTCTACACAGTTACCAGTATTTCACTCTTACATAAACTCCAGTCTTCCACATCACTGACACTGATTAATCTCTCAGCTGACACTTCATATGTGCAGCTTTATTTACCAATCTGTGTCTCAGTCCAAGATACTGATTATAAAACCAGTGCAAATTCAACATAAGTTCAGCAGTTTGAACAGGCAATGTACCATAGAATGCTCTCACCATTACAACCAAGTCTATGATAAATTTACGCAATTACATCAGTTACATACACTAAGATCTCTTTGTGGAACAGGGATAAAACATGCAGATTCTTTGTCTCAGTAACTAAGGCTTCATTCTAAAATACAGCACAACCATGATCTTGAGCCTATGTTACTGTATAGGAGTTATGACCACTTCAGTGCTGAGATCATTCTCTGGAAGGAACCCTTGGGCCCTAAATCCAGAAGCAATCTTTTCTCTATGACATTCATGAGTCTATGTTAAAGCACTGGAATCCGATAAGCATCGCAATATGATTTTATCCAAGTGGACACTGGTCTTCACTTTTTTCTGTTCGATAACCAATTCCAATCTTTAATTATACAGAAAGCAGATAGAGTGAATTAACTATTCACCATTTTTGAAGCCTACAGAGTGTATTCCAATGCAAACTGCCAGATACCCTATCTGGAAGTGCAGTTTATTAGATAAATGTTTTATATATTCTTGGTTATTGGAGACAGTTTTTTAATATGATTCACAATCTCAGTTCATCTCCATCTAAAATCATATTAGTTGTCTTATAGCTATGGAAATAACAGTTCAAATGAATGAAATGATGCAATGGCGTTGGCCAAGTGATGGATTAGTGAGATCAAGAATCAGCTGAATAAATACCAGGCCAGTCTCAAGCACCTAGTTCAAGGACAGACAGACAGATGGAATTTGGATATAAATGTTCATAATGGCATAAACATTAACATGTGACATGATCTGGATAAAAAGTTTAATGAAAGTTACAAAACAATGTCTGAATAAGTTTTTAAAAAGTGTTAAATTGTTGGTATTATTCCTTTTCCTTTAAAAACTCACAGTCATTCCTTTTGTCTTTTTACTCACATTCTTTCAATAAATTTCAAAATTTACAAGAATTTGGTGGAATCAGAACCTCCCTCCCCACCTGTCTCACAGTCATTGAACCATATTATGTTTCCTTCCATCCAGCCTTCCTGCAATGCTAGGGGCGGTGGGGAAGCCTAGTAGTTAAAGCGTTCCCTCATCATGCTTAAGACCTGGGTTCGATTCCCCAAATGGGTACAATGTGTGAAGCCTATTTCTGGTGTCCCCCTCCATGACATTGCTGAAATAATACTAAAAGTGGCAAAAAAACATACTCACTCACTCCTGCAATGCTAAAGTGCAAAGTGAAACAAGTCTAGATTTAATCAGGTTCTGAATCTCACTTCTCACTTGGGCTCCTTTTAAAGGGATAATTTGTTACTGTCAAAATTATATATATTCAGAGACAAAGCTGTTAGTCTATCCAACCCCTTTCTCTCATGTCCAATTATAATGATAAAACAAGTTTACCTTATCAAGTTTCAACCTCCAGACATCTAATACAATCTTATCATGGGTTCATAAACAGCAGTAATGGAATGTCTCTACCCACAAATCATACATCAAGGATTACCTACTGTTGTTGGTACTAGTATCAGACTGGAGGAGGGTGTGTCAGGGGATTGAAGTCACCTCTCCACTTCATGTCTCCTCCGTGTGTACATTTGTGAGATATTCATTCACTATAGTGCCATACACAAGGACTGGGGGATTGTATGTGTGTAAACTGTAGGAAATGATCTTCGGAATGCTAAAGGACTGACTGTATAAACAAGTGTGAGTCACAATGGCCTTATGTACAGTGTATTGTGATGGTATGTAAGTGTCAAGTGTCAAGTGTACACTGTATTGTCATATATAGAACTGTGCCGACAGTGTTGATTTGTCAAGATGATTGTCTTGTGACCACATTTTTCCAATTTTTAAATTATTTCACTTCCAACAAAATTAACACTAGCTAAATAATAGAAATGAGAAAAATGGGTTTTAAGGCATGGAACTTATGGTAAAAACAACATCAGGAACAGACAAGCCAAAGGCCAGTATAGGTGAAAACCTACAACAACATAGCCACACTAGAACTAAATGGTGCATACTGATACTAAGCCAGTGTCCAGCAATACTTTGTCAGATTTTATTAGATCATTATTTCTGTTCAAAATTGGTTAAATATGTGTTATTATAAGCTGATATTTTTTTTATTCATCTTTAAGGAGACAGATACCTTTACAATGCAAGAAGTTCCCCTTTTCCATTTTACTGGGCAATTCTTTTATCATTTTGGGAACAACATTCTGTTTTATCATCTGAAATCCTAAACCCGTCCATCATACTGAAGATGATATCTGTACCAGTCAAATATAATGTTACAAATCCTAATATTTGCATGACAAGATTATTAGAAACAGAAGAATAAAAAGGACATAAATTCTTTGTTTTTTAGACAGATAAACGATATATACATACTGACATAAAACAAGCAGAGTTATATATGACATGAAGATATGTGAGTGCACCAACTGTAATACTTTTAGAGACAATAAAATGTAAAGATTAATGGATCTCCATGGACTTCAAGCAGAAATGGAAGGCATGTTAGAGAGCCTATCTCTTCACTGTCAATTTCAATTTTTGTAGCTAGCTCATATACCCTGAAGGTCTTTGCACTCATTTTTTATTTCAAGACAAGGAACTGAAGCTTTGGATGAGGAATATCCTACCAAATAGAAATAATTAAAACCATTGGGTACCACTTGGTGTCTATTTTAGTTATAGTTTAGAAAAAATAAAGTTCATGTTTTCATAGGCATATTTCTTCATGCACTGTCCTATTCAGATCACTGGTTCTTATGGATGTGGAGAAATCTCTTTGACACTTACAAATGTAAGCGTGAAATGATTTTCTAGCTTTCATCTGCATAACATCAAAGCTACTTAACTTCATTGGAGATTTCGTTCAATCTGGAATGGTGTTTAATTTCAAGGAGCCTCAGCCCATGGCAATAGGATATGTCAATATGGCCACTGATAGTGTCAATACTCCTCACTGCAAAGTCAGTGTTGCAAACTCAACAAAAAGGGCTGTGAGATTTTGTTAAATCAGTTTTATAAAAGATGCTATTGATTACCTGACAATACCCATTTACTGCTTCATCTCACATCACTGTCACATACAGCAGAACAAAAGATTTCGATATTTCATCTTAAGCCATCAAATGAATCATTTCTTAAGGTTCAGTTGTTGACGTAATCATGTTCAGTTACTATCTATCCCATCTGAAGATTAGGACGTATTACCCACATAGTTCATGTACTTGGTTTATTCACGATTTGTACACACATTCACACAATCCCCAGCCCGGGGGAGAGTACATAACTCTGACCTCATCTCTGTGGAATGATGGGTAATCATGTGACCGCAATGACATCAATTGACCTTCCTTTGCTGAAGGTCAAGGAGGGATGAAGGGGGACATTTGTTCAGGATACCAGGGTCACCTATTATCAAGGACTCTCCTTCATTTAAGCCGAAAATAACTCCTGAAGTCACCACCTGTTCATACAGAGGCATGACAAGAGCACTTCAACAGTACATCAGATCTTTCTACATGTTGTTGAAGGTCCTCCACAAATATAAACCTCCAAGTATTGAGTTTCATCCTTAAAAGCTTGAATAAATATTCCAGGATGACATGCACTGAGTGTAGCATCTTATCCGATATCGGTAGAACTGAGTAAATATTTGGAAATATACTTAATATTCTTCACATTGAAAGGAATTGTAAATATAGAAAGAAAATATCAATTTCATGGAATGTGCACAATATGTCAATAAATCACAATAAGGAATTTTCAAAAGGAAGACACTGACAATTCTTTTTCAGTTGTAACTAATTTGCATTATTTATTGTCACATTGCTGCACTGAGGAATACAAGAATGCAACAAGACATTTTCTGGAAATATCATCTGAAATGTCATTGCAAAAAGCATCATATGACTCTTGCTTATTGCTTGTAAATTGTTCAACAAAGGTTGCAGCATTCATGGCCTCAGTAAAAAATATTGTAAGGTAAACATATCGGGAAATTTCAAAAATTTGACGCATTTGTGACAAACATTATGTCTGTTGCAATCCCCTATTTTCAGTTGTACCGTATGCTCCCAATTCTTCTAAAGGTGAGGGGCGGTGGGGTAGCCTAGTGGTTAAAGCTTTGGCTCGTCAAGCCGAAGACCCGGGTTCGAATCCCCACATGGGTACAATCAGTGAAGCCCATTTCGGGTGTCCCCCGCTGTGATATTGCTGGAATATTGCTAAAAGCAGTGTAAAACCAAACTCAGTCAGTCTGTCAGTCTAAGGTGAACAATTGACTAGGCTTGGCATTTGTCTATGATGGGTACACCAGCGGGGCTACTATTGTGATAATGATTCCTGAGCACATGCCCATGATATAGTCAAGACTAACTTCTAGTCTCTGAGATCAACACACTTTACAGCAAAAATGGTTCCTAAATTATAATAATAAAATATAATGAAAAGAAGCCCAGAGACTTTCTCCATTTTCCTGAACCTGTGGTAATCTAGACTTGCACAGGCTTTCTTTGATACATTTGTTTCAGGTTCTGTATGGCAAACTAGATATAGTCTGAATTGTATGGCTGCCTCTGCTATTGGCAGAGATAATATATGGGTGTGGAACAGGCTTTGTTGCTTATATTTTAGACATGTTGATACTAAGGTTATGATAACAAACAGGAAGGGCGTCATTAAATATATGCCTGGGATCATCGATGCATCAGATTTAATATACTGATATTTAACCTAATGATCTGTCAAAATTACAATGGCATATAAATCTTTAAACACAAATTACTCGTTTCTAACCATGCAACATTGATTTCATACAAACATATTGAGACATGCAAAAATATATTGCCCCACTGCCCAAGATACTCTTAAATGCACCAACGATTCAGCAAATTGTTATAGCTTTTCGTCAACTACTTATATATGGTATACATACTATACCTTAGTTTGAAGAGCATGAACTGAAGCACTACAGCTTATATCTAGCATTCACACCCTTGAAGACATTAACCTACCAGCTTGAAGAACTTCATGGAGTTTCAGGTCAGTAGGTGAAACAAATAATTGCCTGGTACATGACAGGACTTGAGACCCGCTGCACTGATTTGAAAGAACATACCCTCACAGACAGCTCATTTTACTGCTGACAGTATCTCAGGTGAATTCCCATTTCTGCACCCTGCTACAATTACGTGATCATTTATTCATCAAGCACATCACTATTGTAGTCAGGTTGAAGCCGGTTAATCACTCCTGGGTATAACTCATCACTCAGTGGATACTATGTTGGGAGATAGCCACTGATAGAGGGGCGATCGAGGCATTTCGAATACTGTAGTGATCCTTGTATCATGCTGTTGCAATCGTTACTGCAACATCCAAAGGAACACGTTTATGAACAAACAGAAATTGACCGCTGTGACCTTCAAGTGAGTGAGTGAGTGAGTTTGGTTTTACGCCGCTTTTAGCAATATTCCAGCAATATCACAGCGGGGGACACCAGAAATGGGCTTGTATCCATGTGGGGAATCGAACCCGAGGCGTGATGAGCGAACGCCTTAACCACTAGGCTACGTGACCTTCAAGACCTCATAGGATACATTGATCTACATTTGTTAGTTCTTTATGTACGGGTAAATATTCCTGTATCGCAACAGTGCAATGAGAGTATGATGTACATGTATAGGGAGAACCATTCATTACACCTGAGTAAGTGACAATCCAGTTCTTCAACAAACCATGCTTGATGTAAAGGCAACAAACAGGACCTGATAGTCAGGCTGGGTGAATGCATGTCTGTCTATCCCAACCGCGTACATTGATGTTCGTGATGTCATTCACTGGATTGTATAGTCAAGCCTCAATTACATAAAGACCATTGTCAATTGCTTGGAATATTGCTGAGTCAGTGAGTATGGTTTTACGCTGCATTTAGCAATATTCCAGCAATATCACGGCAGGGGACACCAGAAATGGGCTTTAAGCATTGTACCCATGTGGGGAATCGAATCAAGCGAACACTTTAACTACTAGACTACCCCACTGGCCAAATATTGCTGAGTGTGGCATTATTAACGATGAACAAACAGTACAAGCAGTTTATGTGAAGCACGTGACTCAAGAAAGCTAACAGGAAAATATAAAGAATATGAAGACAGTATTTGAATACATATTGGGTCAGAGAAATACTAATATTTAAGTCATATATATGGGATGGTGTTGTTTTTGCAAATACCAGGTTTCATCCCTGATGTCAGCGATCTATTCTCAAAATAGTCATCACTAAATTGTCTTTGGCACTGAATATTCCTTGGCATTAATGCTATGTATCTACACACACAATGCCTTTTGGGGCGGTGGGGTATAGTGGTTAAAGCATAACGCGGAAGACCCGTGTTTGATTCCCCACATGGGCACCGCCGTGATATTGCTGAAATATTGCTAAAAAGCAGCGTAAAACCTCACTCACTTACAATGCCTTTTAGAAAGTGTACAAATGCAACTCTAAGAGTAAGCACACAAAGTCAGAAGCTGTACTTTACTACGAAATCCCAAAGACTATATATTTTGCATTTGACCACTTTTTACAAGGCATTGTGTATTCCTGGCTTCCACCATGAGAGCTGTTCCAATATACACCTGTCAGAAGGGAATAGTTTAAGTATCTAGCCTACCTGTTTTTCAGACTATTTATGCTGAAACAAGTGTGGCTGAGTGGGTTAGATTGCTGGCTTTGTGAACTGACGATTAAGCGCCTTACTCTGTTCGAATACCAGATGTGACTCAACCACCCCTAAAATACTAGGATTTGTACTTTACTGAGAAAGTATAATCCTAAATATACCATTTGTTGCAGATGAAAGTTGTAAAAGTACTTTCAATCTTTTTACAATTGTTTTTAAAGTTAAAATTGAATGCTCATACAACAAACTGATATTTTGATCTTAAACCAGCAAAACTAAATATCTGTGTTGTGTTTTCGTTTACCAAGCAGACTGTCAAGAATATGTAATCACAAAATATTTTAAGAATCAAAGCATTAAAGCAAAAATAAATGTCTGTATGTAATTTCATGTCAAACATACACATTTTTTTACCTGTCACATATTTCTTGCATCAAAGTGAATGTGAGCAGCTGTGTTTTTCATCTGTAATGTATTTTTCTTCTTTGACATGAAGGATATAGTTGCTTTTAAGACATTGATGCAGTGCCTGTGCATACTGAAAGATGTTGAACATCTTCATTCAAACATTTTCAACTATTTGCTCAAACAGTAGCATTCCTACTGACATAGACTTGCATAAGTCTCAAAGGCAATAATTATTAGTTAAAATTATAATTTATAGTTTATATATACATTCAGAACAATTTGACCCCAGAAAAGAATGTCCACTTTCTTAGACTTGTTTAGTATAAAAGTGAACCTAGGGATTGATCAAAGCTGCAAAACATAAAATTATCCATGAAAAGCACTCTTCATCCATCCTGACACCTCTCTGCAGTTCTTGGACCACTGCCCCAAAATGTCTGACATTTTGATTCCTAATTATGTTTCTAGGTATTCAATGGGTGAGTGAGCATGGATTTATGCCACTTTTAGCAATATTCCAGCAATATCATGGCTGCAGACACATGAAATGGTCTCCACACAAGGTACCCAATGTAACGCAGGTCTCTGCCATGCTGAGTGTGAATGCTTTAACCACTAGGCTATCCCACAACCACTTCTAGCCATATAAGCACCAAACCCAACCTCATGGGTTTCACTGAAGTGGTAAATGCCTAAACTGTATCACTTCATCTTTCCTTCTACATTAAGCTGACATGCTGAGAAATAAATGATATCCTGTTCACAGCTGCATGAAACAAATCTCATGCACTCTGTGATGATACCTACTGTTGGGTTCCAGGTTAGAATGGGTCCCCATGCTCGTTGTTAAGGGCAACTGATATGGATTGGGTGCTGAGATAGTGGTAATGGTGCTTGTCATCATAAACCCACCAACTTCAGACACTAACATCAATGACGTGTTTTTTGTCTGTCTTATTCAATATGAAGGTACATATCTTGTGCAATTGCTGTTTTCCTGGAGGACCAATGGAATGGTGAGTGAGTGAGTGAGTGGATCACTGCTCACAATATCAATCACTGGTCCAGACTCATTTAATTAAAGGTATCTGTCAATACAACATTAAACAACAAAAAGCAAAACTGAATTAAAGTATAGACTTAGGTGAGCTGGGTATACACTTCCACAGAGACACATTTGGGCTGGTGGTGCATCATGAATCAAGGGTATCTGGTGATGTCTGCAACCTCAAAGATGCAGGTTATTGCTCCCACAGGACTTACTCTATCTGGCAAATGACAGTTAGATCAGTCCTCCCAATTGTTCTAATGTATAATTTCAAAACATTCCATGGTTCCTTGATGATGATTTCAGTTGCAGCATTTAAATGTGATTCTACGTAGGAGCCTATTTGTAAAACATCCCGGAGGATTCCTAAATGTCCTCTGCCTTGAAAAAAGAGAAGGACCTTTGGGCAATTTTAAAGCAGGGCAGAATGTTGCTGTGATTATATTTTGTTTTTCCTTGACAATCATTCCATTAACATCACTTTATTACACTGACCTTGGAAAGCAGTTATTTCCATCTGGCTAACATCTTCTTGAGGCAAGGGAGTTAATTAACTACAACAAGTCCAGTTTTCACCCTTACCATACTAGGCTGATATTTCAGTGCTCCATTGTAGCTGATTCAGTAGGTCTTGTGAGTAATCTCCCTTGTACATCCCTCATATTGACCAATCAGATTTCACCTATTATATCACCTGCATGTATTTCAAATAATATGGCAGCTCCTGGTCAAGACAATCCGCTCTCTTATCAAGATCTGTATTGTAATAGAAACAGGTGCCTGTTGACTCCTATGCCTTAGGAAGATGACTGGCCAAGAGTCTAAGATATAGCGTAGTGTTGAAGTGAACATATTTTATGTGAAACAGTTTCAAAATTCTGAGTGTGTAAAACAAAATATTTTTTTTTTTAGAAAATATAAGGCACTATAAAAAAGAAATATACTGTGATCCTGTAGCTTTAATTGTGTCCCTGAAAAATCCTGATTAATTGCCCTGGATGAAAGTGATCGGGCACAAGAGAGCTATTCTGTCCAGGCATCCTCAAGAGCTAAAGCGTAGAAAACAATGCTCACTGCAAACATTTCAATGGAACACTGCATGTTGAGATTTTATATTGATGTAATTGCTATTTTCAATTTGAAGAACAGAATCCACAACAGATTTTTTAATGTACTGATCCCACAAGCTCCATTCAGCTCCATTCCTGACCTTGCTGTTTTCCAGTCCAGCTCACAACTCTGTCATCTTTGTGGGCAGTCATGGACCACTACAGCAGGGCAACTCTGTATGCAGTAATGGGCCACTCCAGCAGGGCAACTCTGTAGGCAGTAATGGGCCACTCCAGCAGGGAACTCTGTAGGCAGTCATGGNCCACTCCAGCAGGGCAACTCTGTAGGTGGTCATGAACCACTCCAGCAGGGCAACTCTGTAGGTGGTCATGGACCACGTCAGCTGGGCAACTCTGTAGCCAGTCATGAACCACTCCAGCAGGGCAACTCTGTAGGTGGTCATGGACCAC
>VKKT01003116.1:18935-29003 GCA_008038995.1 Haliotis laevigata | reverse complement strand
CGAACCCGGGTCTTCGGCGTGACGAGCCAACGCTTTAATCACTAGGCTACCCCACCGCCCCACTTACAACAGAGGACTTGAAGTATACAAAGTAACTAATGCATCATTTCATAGCACACACTTTCATAGTTAGCTATTACGTTCACCTTTCAGACTGGTTCTCATCGGCCCCCTTATCACACAATACAGTGTATATCTGAAAATACCCTGAACTATTACTGTGACAATAACGCCATGTCCATGGACAGACTTCTGGGAACCTAACAGTTTGCACATTAAACGGCCGTCTGCCCATAAATGTTTCTTCACAACACTGGAGTGTACCTCGCTTTTCTCGGCAGGTTCTACAGAGGAACCCCTACACCCAACGGACAAATACATTGGTGTTCAATAAAAAGGTTTAATTGAGCTCAGTCGAGAGCGCATGTACGTCTACGTTCTTCGTTTCTGATGGCTGCAGATTGCCAAGGTCATGACGTACGCAACTTAGATTGCAATTTTACGTGACATTATCTCGATGATGCCTTTTCATGTGTAGTGACTGCAATAACTACTACAGAACGGAATTCGACTTCAGTAAACTACGTCTCCGAGATATTCGTGTTACTTTAAGATGGAAGTTACAAAGAAGAAACTGTTGGCCTCCATTGGTCATTGTAGGATATGTTTCAAGGGAATTTACACAACGGGAAAATTGTGTTTTTTGTTGTTTGACACGACAGTATTCATTCTACATGGCAGTGGTGTGTAAATAATTGACTCTGGAACAGACAATTCAGTCATCAACATCATGAGCACCGATTTTCGCAAATTTGGATATGGTGTAATGTGTTAACCAAGTCAGTGATGCTGATCGCCCGATACCGTTAGTCACCTCTTTCGACAAGTATGGGTTGCTGAAGATTAATTCTAACCTGGATCTTCAAGGTTTATAATTTCAATTTCTATCTAGCACACATTTGATTTATTTCACCAAGGAGCTAAATGAGATATTGTAGTAAATTCACTTTGAATGTAATTGCGTTCCAGGACCGAGTTTCCAGTTTCCAGAATTAGTTATTATCAGAATATATTTCCAAAATATAATCGTAAAATCCCAGATCAATGCTAAATCTCTGGTCGAAATGTCTATTTTAAACGTGATATCAATATTGCACAACACATACATCATTAATAACAAAAATATTCGTAATGTCCGCGAAAGTCAGTCCGATGGGACACGTGCTTTACACACCATCACAAATTAACGTCGAGGTTTGCAGCAAGAAAATATTAAACATCCACAGCAGGGAATGATCAGTGTCGAATCATCTGCAGAAATAGCTTCCAGTCGGTATGAAAGATAAAATCGTGTACAATTAGGTGAATGGATCCCTGAAAATCATTGATGACATCAGGTGTTCCAAACATAATATTTTTTTCAGAACTGTAATTAATCTTGACAAAATAAGGATCCATGTCCATATATTTTTATAGATTACACAATTTATGAAAACAGCTGATTGCCCAAAATACTCACCACGTTCCTTGTATTATGACCATACATTGTCTTTTCGACTCGACCTCCCAGAATGTAATGTTTTATTTGGTGGCAAACTTGGGTTCCTCGGTCACCAGGATGATAACACCTTGAAGAGATCACAAATGCTTGAAATTTGAAAAGAGTCGGCGTTTGGCTTGTAATAAGTGCTTTCGTTGCATCTTTCGTTTTCCTGGTTGACAAAGAGATGCAGTTTCAAGTTGACTGAAAACACGGAAATGTATGGTCAAAGACGCACTTATCCTTCAGACAACAACTTTGTTACTGATGCGTCAAATATGAAAATGAATCCCAGATGGCCACCATAAAAAAAGTTGGAAGCTAATCTTACGTGTTTTAAACAAGAGTCATTTGGCGTTCTATGAAATCTTTGTATAAATGCCACATATAGGTTTATCGTAAACGAAACCTGGAACATAAAGGGACAGTTGACCATTGGACTTTTTAAGCGAATAACATGTGGAGATGTTTTGTTCAATGCATCGAGATAGGTATGTCAAAGATGTCGCGATTTCGCTGATAGTATTCTTTTCAAAGGAAGTGGGTATTTGAAAACCATTGAACGATATCAGATAGCTGGCATCAGTAAAATCCAAAGAGTAATATAGCCGACACCACACAGAGGCCTTGGGTACGAAGGTCAACAGGAAGGAATTACGACCATTGCAGAAAGTGTATGATAGGTAAGTTGGCAGCCGGAAGGAAACCTGACATTGCACAAGTCATCAATCCTACGTATAATGATATTCTGAATATCGCGAAACACACACAGGATATATTAATCAGTTCAAGTCGGGCCATACCTATCTACACGAGGGTTTTTGATTGTAATGTATACACGTTTATAATAATATTTATACACAATTACATCTCAACAAAGAAGTGTAATTTCAATATTTTTACATTTCTTATGTTAATAAACTGGAAAATAACACTACCCTTCTTATAAAACATTTTAGTCTCGACAGAAAAGAAAATTGTGAGTCGAACTCGGTTCCGGTGCGACGTGCAAACACATAAACCACAAGGCTATCCCACTGTGTTGTTTCATAAGGGATCGAGTGCTCCAGATGTTCAAATATTCAAAATCAATAACACAAGTAACAAAATACATTTTGGGATGAAAGAGATATATTGATCACGAAATGTACGTCTAGTTTACCACTGAAACATGTTCACAACGAATAATGTAATATATATATTCCCCCTCATATGAATATGTCCCAGGAAACTTGTATATAGTTACATTGGCATCGTTTATGTGATGCACTCTTTGTTTGTCTTGTTGTAGCAGACAACTGGGTCATGAGACCATATAACGTGGCTAGTGAAGTGATAGATGACCCAAAGCAAGACTTCTGCTAACTGTTGGCTTGGACGGCACAGGTCCTGAAGAAAACTATTACTTTGCAGGATGACAATGACAGTACGCCACGCTTATTCACCTCCTCCCTTCCCTTACTTCCTCACTCAAAGCCAAACCCACTGACGATTTGTTTTCAGCAAAATCCAATTTCACACGTGATCATTTTCATTGACTTGTTTCTTTGCCCGCGTTAGTAGTTCAGAAAGTGTCAGGTTCAATATCCACTTTTGTCCCTTTCGAAACACCCCCGCCTGGGAATTATACAACTTCATGCAAAATTACTTATTATAGTGTAAAACCTGGATCATCATCTACTCCATCACAAGGCTTTCCAGCGCTACCCACTCATTTGACAATTGTTTATCAGCTTCAAAGGCTTACCAATATCAAAAACCATTTTAACGAAATTAGTAATTGAAAAACGGCAGGTGAATGCTAAACGATGGACCCGACGCGACTCGTGTTTTGCGAATGAAAAACTCGAAAATGCATCGGATCTTTAAGGACGATAAGATACTGGCGTTTCAAATCGAATCAGAAGGTGATAGGTCATCTGTTTTTACTCATGATCTAGAAAAGAACACTGACACTCGCGTCTAAGTGTATATTATCTTCTAGCGTAATTTTAACAATCCAAAAGCCAGCCATTCCTAGTGGAAAGTATATTTATATGAATGATATGCTTACATTTTTATTTAACACAATATAGGTAATATTTAAGAAACAATCATTAATCCAGATTTTGTGGAACTCCACAATTATCGATCAATGGAAATTTTTACAAAGTTATCATTCTCTGTCTTTATAATGATTAGGTTTTTATCAGAAACAAAAGAAAAGATGGAATCCATGCAAGCTGTAGACAGTTTCAAGAATGTAATGAAATCCGTTCTTGCTGTATTGTTACTTTCCTTTCAAACGCAACCCCATGCGATCGCGCCTCAGTTTGCAAGAACGAGAAGTCAATGGTGTGTTTCGTGCTGAATCCGAGGAAGTTCTTCCAGAGGGAGATAATCAATGTAGGCTTTCGACCCTTCTTGTCACAAGAGTTCTCTCACAGGATGATAATCAATGGTCCTTCCACTCACGTATGGTGGTTGTCTTTTCAGCGACCAGGCGAATGATTTGATAACAGTGTTATTTAATCAATGTCACCTTGAGGCGGACCGCTACGATAAATGGACAGCGTGGAGAATTTGTAAGTCAGTTAGGTAGTGTTACCTATATCGAGCGTTGTACTGAAGATATGACTTAGATTTCCAAAGCTTTTTTGTTAGCTGGTACCTAGGTTTTAGATGGACTCCTGGTTCTTTCTGCTCGTTGCTTAACTGCCGTGAAATGTAGCATGATCAATTTGAAACTGGATATGACCAAACTATTAAATTACAAAAACAGTTACATAAAAAAGGAGGCTACTACAATGGAAACAGTCTCTGATTGCCACTAAACCTGCTCTGACAGTGATTGTTCGCAGACCTAGCCGTCTTTATGGACAGCTGATTTTCTGCATGTAAACTATACTTTGTATCTAATATATATAAATATACGTCTCTGATTGTGGACGGGTATAAACACAAGTAGTGTATCAGTGTTACCTTACCGATTAAACAAGCGTCAAGGATAACTTTGTCCGAGAACCCCAAATGAAGCACAGAAACCTAATCAGGAATCATCCCTAAAGGCACGAGATGTATGTATGACGTTATATACCGGGATGACGTCATTCGTTTCAGTAAATAGTGTTTCACAGATATGGGACCCGTTATTCCTTGTCAAGTGCAGTGGGGTAGCCTAGTGGTTAAAGCTTAGGACCCGGGTTTGATTCCCCACAAGGGTACGATGTGTGAAGCCCATCTCTGGTGTACCCAGCTATGCTATTGCTGGAATATTACTAAAAGCGGCGTAAAGTCCAACGTACTTACTCACTCATAGAAAACATTGATGAGAAACATAAAAATAACATTAAATTGCAAAATAACCCTTGCCCATTGCCAGCTGCAAACACATATGCCTGACAGTAGATAATAGACAGAAGGAATATTCATGACATTGTGGTTAGAGAGGGACAAGTATCATCGGAATTGCAGCAGGGAAATGAACTTTGTTTTAGCCTATCATAAAAGTCATCCCATTTTCAATTCATGGTCATCCAATCTTAACAGAGTATCACCGATGGCATGTATAGCTGAGTAAGAACCAGAGTTGCCCTCACATGGGATTTGGATGTAACAAGTGTAAGGAGGCCACGAAGCTGGTGCTGTGATAGAGTTATCTCCTCATTCTCCGAGACCTGGGGGCCGGGCTATGGTTGTAAAGACATCCTTATCACGAGTAAATAAATAAAGTACGTGTCAATCTGTCAGTGGTCATTTACACTTGAGTGGGACGTTAACCATTCACGGGGTTAAGTGTCCTTTTGGTTTGGCTGCCCTATCCTTCTTATTTATTACTTTGACACCAAAAGAGTAAATGAGTGAGTGAGTGAGTGAGCTTATATATATAATCACATCGTTATTATGTCAGCAACATACACATTTGTTGCCATAAAATCTGAATCAGAGATATCATGATAAAAGTAGTCCTTTTTAAATATGACTGTTCATAGCAACATAAGAAATATAGATCACCAGCATTCATCGCACTATGTACTCCTGGCGTCTGGCGATTACCAGAGAGTTGGCATAAACAGTTATAATTAAAGGTGAAAAGAATAGTATGATTTAAACTAGACATCAACACTACTTTGAAAGAAATGGGACTTATGCACCGTCTCAGGGGACATGATTTTACACTACTTCAACCGCTTTTGTCCGTCCAGCACCTAGCAATCTTAGTCAGTTATTCATCCTACCTAATTCAAAATTGCTTTCTGATTACAATGCTAATTATTTTTCAAATCATATCAAGTTGACGATTAAGTCATTTTTTTTAAAAAAAGGCAAAAGAAGAAATAATTGAGATCTTACAAAAGTTATAAAAGGATGAAACGGGGATAGCGTTTTCCCTTGTGATGGTAAAAGCGACGTAGCCATGCAGGACATACTTGACTGTGATGTTTTCATCACAAGGGATACAAAAAGGAGGATACTCACTTTTAACAAATATTCACAAGAATACCTTGAATAGCTAATACGACATCGTCCTACGAAACTGGACTTGTGTGACCGTTTGTTGATTTCATTTCATGAAATGCCTACTTGGGTGTCCTAATTCTTTTGTATGTATGATGATGGCTTTATGTTGAGTGCAGGGAATAACGATTGGTGCACCTGTAATCATTAAGGGGATTTAATTGCAGGGTTAACATGATTTCAATACAGTCTTGTGACATATTTTCCAGGTCGGTATTATACGACATTGGTTTAGGGTTTTCTCATCATGTGAACTGTTAACGGTAGAAGTTAAGAAGGTACCGAGGTAAGGCTTAAAGCCCTGGATGATGAATATTATCCAATATTTTGAAATTGCTTTTACAGGCCCCACCAGTCATGATGGGTGCTCTTTAAAGTTGGTGAAGGATTTACTTATCCCCTCCCTACTTTAAATTTTTAACAAATCAAGGACCATCAGTCGTTCATTCTTTAAATAGCTCATGCGAGACCGAAAAGTCAAATGCTGACACAAAAATAACACCTATCGAATTTGCTTCTAATACAACCTAATATGTCTGTCACTTAAGCGGATTTCTCGCCCTTGTGTGATTCATATTGTCAACAAGAATGAATTACGTTTTTGTTTTATGTTTTGATAATTTCAAACCATTTTGAAAGACTATTTTGGGGTATATTTTTACCTACCAAACGAAACTGCATGTTCCATGTCAAACTTCATGTTGACGGCCGTGGAAGTTACAGCGAGACTGCGGTGATTTATATGGATTTAAGTTTAAGAGATGATCAAAATAAAAGACAAGAAGATGAGTTCCAAAGGGGTTATCAATCATTTTCAGGAATCGTACTTTTCCTTTAGAACTGATTTCTTTTCAGGTTTCACGAAAAGAAGGTTTGACAACACTGTCACCTAGATCCCCAGTGCACTGACGGTGAGGTCTGTTTTTACATTATATCGTCCAGTATATTCTATGAACCCGGGTTTATTATCACAATCACCTGCAGGTTCGTAAGAGGAGCTTACCTTCTGACCTGAGAATGTTTTCGTTAATTATAACTATCCTTTATCGTCTCAAATCACAGATAATAATAATAATATAGAACATATATGTAGACAGACAACACTTTTGCACTTCACTGGCATTAAAAGTTGTCAATAGAGTTATCTCCCATGATTTAGCAGACGCCATCTTTCTTGACATGGCTGACCTAGCTTTATTTGAGATAGCATATACAGATTAGTGAGGAAATAGAACGATAGAAAGTGCGGGAACACCTAAGAAGTTTAGTTGTTCTGACGTATGACAAATTGTGAGCAGAGAAAACTTGACAAGAGACCGGATATACACATATGAATGGACGTCCACTTTAAATTGCACAAACGTTGTATAAATCTAACTGGATTTTTAAATACGTCAATGACCCAAAACACACCGCCCACTACACAAAGCAGTGGTTAGCCAATGAAAATATTTTAGAATGGCCAAACCATCATCCTGACCTGAACCATATTGAGAATATTTAGGGAAGCGTTAACGAGTGATTGAGAGAGTTAAGGTTTATAGTTACGTCAGCAATATTCCATCCATACCGTGACTAAACCAAGTCATTAAAGACACACATAACTAAACGTATTTGAAAAATATAGAGGATACGAAAAGACAAGACAATATCGCCCACAATTTGCTGCAAAGTTTCCAAAGCAGTGTGTCCAGGTGTATTCAAGTGCGCATTGCAGAACAGGGTGGTCTTACGAAGTAATAAAATGATAATGTGAGAATTTGTCTCTTAAAATCTAATTTGCTACAATTTGACTCCTATGTTATTATTAACAAATGCGCGTTTCTCAGTAATTTATGGGAATACTATAACATACTGTAAGATGAAAGCGTTTACAAATCTTCAGTGACACACATATTCTTTGCGATCCGAATGATGTGTCGAACACAAAATCATCAGACAGATGTCGGCTCTATCAGGCGTAGAGGTAGACTAGTCCTTGTACGGAACTGATGTGGGCATTTGGGGTGATACATGCTTATGGGAATCAACAGAATCCGAAATTACAGATCGATCTATGACCAACAACATCCACTTACTAAAATGTACACTTACTACAAAAACCTTGTTTGACATCTCATTTGAAAAGATTCAGTTCATTTACTGAACCCAGTCCCGAAAACACATCCCACATGGTACTTGAGGAGACAGTGTTGTAGTAACTTTTTCTTTAAGGTAACATGAATATCTAGGAACGCATTAGTAACTACACATGAAACGTATGTATTAGACATTAGCGAGATACTGTCAGATAAAAGTACAATCTAGACAACGTACGTCATGACCTTGGCAATCTGCAGCCCCGGAAAGAAGAACGTAGACGTGCATGCACTCCCGACTGAGCTAAATTAAACCTCTCATTGAACGGCAATGTATTTGTCTCTTGGGTGTAGGGGGTCCTCTGTAAAGGCTGCCTAGAAAGGCGAGGTGCACTCCAGATTTGTGAAGAAACATTTATGGGCAGACGGCCGTTTAATGCGCAAACTGTTAGGTTCCCAGAAGTCTGTCCATGGACATGGCATGGCGTTATTGTAATAGTCCAGGGTATTTTCCCACATGCATTGTATTGTGTGATAAGGGGACAAATGCGAACCTCGCTACGGGGTGCGCGTAATAGGAAATAAGAAAGTGCATATTTTGAGATGAAGCTTTCAGTTCATTTTAATAGTAAAGTCCTCCAGTTAGCAGGACAGATCTGTCAATGAAGACAGGTTGGCTTAGACGCGGGATTCCGTTACCGTCGCCTTTCTCCGCAAATTCTTGCATTTGAAGATTTTTGGCACCTTGACTATAAGACTGCTTTCTATGCATAACGTAATTTACAAATGAGCGTGTAAGTATCTTGGGTTGCATGCTTAAAATACCAACTTACGCTGTTTAAATCAGACTATGACCAGGTTCTATGTTATTTTGTTTAATTGGTGCCTGTTGTCCGAAAAAATATTATTGACTGCATACATAGTATAATTTTGATTTCCTGTTATGTGAATATTACTGACTTTCGTGCATGCTCTGAATTCATAATACTCCCGAATAAAAAAGTTGTTTAACCAACGATCATTATCTTGTTGTCACTTTTCGCTATGTCTTATGAGGGGAACCACTTGCTGGTAGAACAGTCAGGTAATCAACAAGGGCGTGAAGTTGTTACACAACTTTCTTATTCGGGTGTCCAAAATTATAAGACAAATCATCATAGTTGGTCTGTCGATTTCATGTGACTGTGCAAAGTGTGATTTTCTTGCATTTATTAGAGTATAGTTGCTTTGTTGAATACCGCGTTCTAACCAACACCAACTACTTTCAGGCAAGTACGAATCCAACAATAATTGCTGATTGCAGCGACTTCTACTTCAGGTCATGTTTGCAATATCGTAACCAGAAATAGCGTTTGAAAAAAAATACACAACAACAATTCTGTTTATAATGAATGTCAGAAACGTTACTGCCTGATTGATAACGTTTACAGTCAGTTGATATTTATGTTTAACTCGAGTTTTACCGATCCAGAAGCACCAGTATCTGTTGAAACACTCTCTCTTGATTGTGAAGTCGCCAAGACTTGTCGGTTTTTCCCAGAATACCCCTGGACAATGTGACTCACATTTTCTCCTCGAGCCTCATTGGTTCTCTTGTAAGCACGGATAGCGTTACTTCTGTGGGAGGTCCGATTTGCAATTAACTGTTCATCCACTCGGCCTCATGCTAACCGTTTCAACGATTACACAACGGGCGCGAATGATCTAACCATTACTTAGATTTTGTGTTAGTGAGGAATCATCGGTCTAAAATGAAGTTAAAAGGATGTTAATGTATGTTGTCATAAAATGTCGACAAAACATCAGCTGAAACTGAACGACCACACAACTGAAACAGTGATGTCCGTGTTATATGGCGGTAACATTAACATTAACTTCTGTTACAATCACTGCACCTCTAAGACAAAACCTGTCTTCTATAGCCGACACAGCTGCTGGCGGTTGTCTTTTATG
>VKKT01003115.1:6731-21923 GCA_008038995.1 Haliotis laevigata | reverse complement strand
TTGGTTTTTAGTTTCATACCTCAATGCAACGAAAGAAATACACAGTCAATCCTTAAATGTATATGGCATAAACAAATGATATGCGTGCTGGGTTTTTTATATCATATTTAATGTGTTCTGCTGTGATAACTTCTATATATGTTATTTCAAATAATCAATTACTTAATATGGTTTGATTGGCATTCTAGAAGCAGGTGAATCAATACTGAGGCACATGACGTTATGGACAACATCTTGTTTAATTCATACGTCACGTTTGAGTGTAGACTCTTACACCATTATCCAGCTAATAGTGGCTACAACCAGGTAATGAGAAATATATCGACATAGTATGCTATGACAAACAGCAGATTAACATTAACAGCATGTAATAGAATAACAACTGGCACATAATTGGGCGAGGTCAGATAGGAAAGGATGGTGATTCAGGGCTTGGTCAATTTGGGTTTGGGGCTTGAGTGTGGTCGAGATTTTCCTCTTGACAAACTCTTTGTAGAGTACTGGTTGAGGTTTGTAAAGCTATGCTGATGGTGTTTAAGCTCATGTTCTAGGTCATGGCTGCTAGAATTAATGTTCTTGGCGCTTTACGTCAGATTAGTTTTAGTGAGAATGTTTGGAGTTGAAATGAAGGTACTGGTCAGAATGGGTGGTCTTTTTTCTGTAGAGTGTGGTTTGGATGCTGCTATTAGAGTCTCTCGATACAAGGGACGCACACACCTATATCAAAGTGAGTGAGTGAGTTGAGCTTTACGCTGCACTCAGGAATATTTCGGCTACATGGCGGCGGTCTGTAAATAATCGAGTCTGGACCAGACAATCCAGTGATCAACAGTATGAGCATCGATCTGCGGAATTGGGAACCGATGACATGTGTCACCGAGCTTGACCACCAGATCCCCTTAGTCGCCTCTTACGACAAGCGTGGGTTACTGACCCTCGCCCACACAACCAGCAAGGTCGTACCAGACAACTGCTGCATGACAATAGGAATGGAAAATCGAACGCATTGCCTGTTGCAAGTGCTGCATTTAACGTGAAAGTGTTGCCCTTGTAAAATATCTCGAAAACTGCTGAAAATATCCACTTACTAAAGACAGCCGCGTGTGTAATGTGTGAAGAAGAGATGCTGGTGGATGGTCAGGTGCGTCAAAGCACTTGAATGGGACCCGAAACCCAAGTGTTTCAGAAATACATAATTATTAGCCCTTACAAATAATAGCACAGGTGTCGACAGTGGCTACCTGGAGTCTAACCTCTCTGTCACCATTGCTGAATGAATACAGACAAATAAATGAGTTTGTCTTGACATTTAATTACGAAGCATACGGTAACAGGAGCTGCTGGTCTCACGGACATANTTGTCGCATTGTCGCTATGTCACATTGTCGAGCTTTGGATAATTTTTTTCTAATCATTTTCAAGATCAAAATATGTCCCGTTGTCGAGTTGTCATGTTGTCGCCTTTTCGATTACCGGTGCGCATGTGTAGAAAGTCAATTAGTCTACGCATGCGCAGAAAAAGCTATACTCTATTTCAGACTTCAGAGGTCCGGTGTTCCCTCCAGTGGTTTTAAAAGTGGAGTAGTACTTGTAATGGCAATGGGAGGCCGCTTTTCTTGAGCTTGATACAACTCTTTCATTGCTGCTTTGAAAATTATTTCATATATTGTCAATGTTGGTGTATTTAGCCAATTAAACGTGTTTTAGCAACAAGACAAAGTCTTTGCGCTTCTGCATTGTAATGACGTCACATGGTGGCCCTGTCAGTTTAGACGGGACAACTCGCTGTGCACGGTTGCGTCTCTTAGTCGCATCAGAAAACTATTATACTAGGTTCGAATCCCAGCACCATACACATTCATCACTTTGGACATTTCTCCAATATCAAGCTGACAGGCTGTGAAAAAACCTGAAATATTGTTCAAGACGGCGTTAAAATCCAAGCCACATCGGCATAGACACCAGGTGAAGTTCTCGAATAGGTGATCATGTTCGACAGTTTGGCTCCTGAGAGAGTTTCTTGAGACAGTCCTGTGTCACGCTGATGAACTTGTCTCAAATGTGCCTCTGTTCAGCCAGCAGTGGATGGGTACCAGGTAGAATGAGATGGTAATATGACTTAACCATCCAACACTTCAAAAGACAACTTAGGTCGCACTCCCCCATTGGGAATGAGAATTGCCGGTGTAATAAAGGCTTTGAACGTGACATTCTGATTGGAGTGAGTGAGTGAGTGAGTGAGTTTCGCTTTACGCCGCTTTTAGCAATATTCCAGCAATATTCCCGGCGGGGACACCAGAAATGGGCTTCACATATTGTGCCCATGTGGGGAAATCGAACCCGGGCCATTAGCGTGACGAGCGAATGCTTTAACCACTAAGCTACCCCACCGTCCCTTCTGATTGGAAAAACGCCATACAAATGGGCTGTTTTGATTAAATGTTGCGTTGTCGTTGTAAAGATGAAGTCTGTTTGCGCACGTATAATAAAGTTATGAAGGAATGCGCATGCGTGTATATGCCGCCATTAGTTGTTAAGTAGTCTTAAACTCTCCGTTGTAGATTTCCGTCAAGACATTAGTCAAATGTTTTCTTTTACCTCATTTCAAGGTTGATCGAAGGCTTAAAATACGTCAAACTCTCACGGAACCTAATTCCTATCCTAAATCTTCAGTTCGTTCTTGCCAATATGTATATGGCATAAACAAATGATATACGTGCTGGGTTTTTTATATCATTTTTAATGTGTTCTGTTGTGACCTGAATTAAGTGGTTTTGAATGCACGGATACCGATAACTTCTATATTTGTTATTTCAAGTAATCAATTACTTAATATGGTTTGATCGGCATTCTAGAAGTTGGCGAATCAATACTGAGGCACATGACGTTATGGACAACAACATCCTGTTTAATGCATAGGGCGACGTTTGAGTGTAGACTCTTACACCATTATCAAGCTAATAGTGGCTACAACCAGGCAATGCAAAATATATCTACATAGTATGCTATGACAAACAGCAGATTAACATTGACAGCATGTAATAGAATAACAACTGGCACATAATTGGACGAGCCCAGATAGGAAAGGATGGTGATTCAGGGCTTGGTCAATTTGGGTTTGCGGCTTGAGTGTGGTCGAGTCTCTCGATACAAGGGACGCGCACACCTATATCAAAGTGAGTGAGTGAGTTGAGTTTTACGCCGCACTCAGCAATATTCCAGCTATATGGCGGCGGTCTGTCAATAACCGAGTCTGGACCACACAATCCAGCACGAGCATCGATCTTTGGTATTGGGAACCGATGACATGTGTCAACCAAGTCAGCGAGCCTGACTACCAGATCCCGTTAGTCGCCTCTTACGGCAAGCGTGGGTTACATAAGATCAATTCTAACCCACACCCACACAACCAAGCAAGGTCGTACCAGACAACTGCTGCATGACAATAGGAATGGAAAATCGAACGCATTACCCGTTGAAAGTACTGCATTTAACGTGAAAGTGTTGTCCTTGTAAAACATCTGGAGAACTGCTGAAAAATCCACAGCCGCGTGTGTAATGTGTGAAGAAGAGATGCTGGTGGATGGTCTGGTGCGTCAAAGCACTTGAATGGCACCTGAAACCCTAATGTTTCTGCTATACAAAATTGTTAGCCCTTACAAATAATAGCACAGGTGTCGACACTGGCTACCTGGAGTCTAACCTCCCTGTCACCATTGCTGAATGAATACAGACAAATAAATGCGTTTGTCTTGACATTTAATTACGAAGCATACGGTAACAGGAGCTGCTGGTCTCACGGACATATTTCCCTGTACGTTGTAGGGAGCTGATGAGCCAGGGACAAATGCTCCAACGCTGGAATGAGAAAGATGTGATCAACAACCCAAGCACTAACACTGTCGAGAGGTTTATTGTCTGTAACTTAAAGTCTACGTTGCTATGTATCATCAACACTGTACATGAATATATGCAAGTGCCATGGAACGGCTAACAGTAAGTGGTCTAGCAAGCATGGGCTATGTCAATTATTATTACTGGGAGTTTTACTGAGTAGGATTTAGAATATGATTATACAATGCCATTTAGGAAGTGGTTAAATGTCATGTTATATTTGGTGTTACACTTTCTTATTACAGTATAGATTCTAGTACTTTCTTAGGTTGAGTCCTTATTCCCATAAATAACCACGATTGACATGAGGCAAGTTAATTACGTTTCAGATCACTACTCTAACTATAAGTTCTTCATGCACGAACAACTACACGCACCTGCTGTCGAGGCGTGCATGCCGGCGTTGTAATCGCAAGCCACCTCGTTTTTGACGTAGTCTTTTCTGTCGTCGGTGTAGCTGTCGTCTTTGCCGGGGCCGCCCACCATGGCGCCGTACAGCGTGTGGGGATTGGGCCCCTTGTTGGTCTGAGACTCCCAGGTGCACGGGGCCGGCAACATGGGGCATGAGCTGAAACAAATGGACCGGAAGTGTCACTGGATCATTCTGATGTTGCAAGGTACTTCATCACAAAGTCAGTTGGGATTGGGAAGCATGAACTAGATTGGGTTTTGTTTATTGTGCCAGTATGTTTTGTCACAATTGTGTCATGTTTCTGTCATCCCTGTCCAATTCGCCATGTACGTGAATGTTTACAAGACACTCTACTCGCCGTGACAACAATACTCAACTCGACTTCTGTTTACTGCAATACTCGAGCACCTGATGGCGTAACCATATCTCTCCAACAAATGTAATTATCAGGATTGACAACGGCATCGAAAAAACTCTATCGAAGCGTCGCACTCACGAAACAAAAGAATTGGGGCCTTATTCTCGAAACGTTCGTAGCCGTAAGAATTCGTAACTTTGATCTTAGCCAAAGTGTGAAGAAAGGGCTTAAGAAGTTCATAGGGCTACGAACGTTTCGAGAATAGCTAGCCTGGTTCGCAATATATGTTTGTCAATATTGTATTCTCATTTTGTAAAATGCCACTCAAAGTAGAAATCCTCAGGGAAGTTTCCAGAAGAAAGTTCAACTAGAACAATATTTTGATTCGCTCGTGGGAGGCTGCAGTTTGGCAGTGGGCCCGCATCGAGTTCTCCTTCAGAAGGGTTATTATGCTTTACTGATGAACTCCACCAATCACTGAGGCGATTTGATTATAAGTGACTTGCCGGAACTGGTGATGCCTTAGTTGTCAATGGTTGATGGTATCTATCATAGCAGGATGAACATAGCCAAACACCCTTCTGTCGAAACTAAAATAACCTATACGGAATTAATCCCTGCATCGATCCAGCCGAAACACTCATGAGTAAAGAAAGAAAGGAACCACGTTTTTAGTTCGAGAAAACCGGAAGTTTGACACATCGGCATTGGATTGTATCATATACTTGGTATAACCACTGATGAACACCATATAGCCGATACATGTCGAATATATATCTAACAATATACGGTGTGACTGGGAGGGAGCGAGTGAGTGTAGTTTTACGCCCCTTATCAATATTGCAGCAATATCAAGGCAGGGGACCCCACAAATGGGCTTCACACATTGTGGGAAATCGAACCCGGGTTTTGAGCGAATGTTTTAACTACTAGGCTTGGAACTTGTATTCACTACTGAAAGGCAGCCTTGTTTGGTGTTTTACCTTGCTTCGGACCGACCATCGCAGCAGTGGAGATGATATGGACACAAGCAATGACACAAAGACACAAACAAGACACAAGCAAGTCTTAGACACAAAGACAAACACAAGACGCAAGCAAAGACACAAGCAATGAAACTATACCTGGCCCGATGATGTGGATTCTTTGGAGGGTTCACTCCGTAGCCCACAATGTAGCTTCTTCCAGTGTCGCCGTAGACGTAGTGGAGCTGTGTCATCGCCCACGTCCGGTACAACTCGGTGTTGATGCCGTCATCAGCGGCGACCAGTGCGATAAAGGCGGTGTTAGCTGGAATAGATTGACATGACACACAGCGTAAATACCGTAATCTACAGTCTGGTGGTGAATCCTTGTGGCGAAGACCTTTATTGTCATGCCTTTTTCAAAAGTCCTAGTTTGGTTTAATTACTTAACTGGGAAAGGGAACGTGTGTCCCTAAACGTGATGTTGCGGTGAGAGTAGCAAAAACATACTGACTTGACACGGGCGACAAAAGAAATACTTACTGAAGATTAATGAAACTATATCCATATAGGAATCCTCACACGATTATGTCCAGGAATAAAAACCAACTCATGGAGCTAGGTGAATTGTACAGCAAAGCTGCTGTTATTTTACGGTGGCATGTAAATAATAACTCGGTCTGGACAATCCAGTGCACCAGTTCACGACTCACGACTCACGGGAAACAATGGCAGTAAAGTTACGCCGATGGTGATATACGAGACTATAAAATGTCCGTACAATGTTGCAGCAACTTACAGGCATACCGAAGTGCCCCCCACTCCAGTCTGAACGCCATGCACTTGGGGGTATACACGATCTCCTTGCCCCCAGGAAACCACATCTTGAACGTGTCTTCTATGTGACTCTTGTACAGGTCTTTCTTCGTCGCCTCGTACATCAGTACCTGTGGACATTAACAGTGACGTTAGAACACTAACTAGTGGTTTATTAATGGGAGCATGACTTCTTTGATGGGCATTTTAGAAGTTGAGGTGATGAAGAATGATGATAGTATTATGGATATACAACTTCTTTATTCTGTGAAGGCGACGTTTTGACATAGATTCTTATGTCGTTGTCACCACTTGCTTGACAGCGACATTAGAATCTATGTGGAAACGTCGCCTTTCACAGAATAAAGAAGTTGTATATCCATAACATTATAATCATTCTTAATGGCAACATGGTCATGTAACTAATGGTTTGTTTGTGGAAACATGGTGAAAGTTCCCATCTATGTGTGCTCTCTGTAATGGATAACTGATACCAATAATGCCATGGTTGATTCTGTATGTATTTCATCCTTTGAAGCCGAGGCCCACACACATTATTTGTATGTACTGTTACAGTGTCAGTAAACGTTTCCAACGTTGTACCGAATCTATCTTACTTCTTTCTGTATGCATTGTCTGTATTGTGATACAGGCGTTGTTATCCATAAACGTCGTGCCCGTATAATATTGATTATACTTATAATTTGAATAATTATAATATTATGATTTCATTACTGAATCCTAACACCGTCATTAAATCCCCGGGTTTGCCTCACCTAAACCATATTCAGCTCATCTTTGCTGTATTGCAAACCCACAAGACTGGCCTCAGGTTGTGTGTCTCCCTCTTTGAATTCCATATACTACTTTACCCAGATCACAAAGAACTTAGAAAAGGGTGCGATTTCAAGATTGAAAAATAAAATATAAATTGAAATTGTTTATGCACCAGTATTCAATGTTGATGTGAAATCTGTATACTAAATACGGTTACCCCACTCCTGAGCTCTGTATACCCTCTAAATAAACCCAAAATCCAGCTGTTACAGAAATGGGTTTAACAGCCTCCAAATAACTGGTCGAACAACCAACAACCAAGTATCCCCAAAGCAGAGTACCTGGACTTCCTGCATGAACATTCCCTGGAAATGTATTTCACCAGCAGTTGCCTTTCAAATATATACTTTAGTGTAAACGACTCTTCACCTTAACTCTCTGCATGACCAGTCATTATTTGGCCACGATCCCCCTTCCTTACGTGGATTCAAACACAGAAAACTGCAACCACGTGCCTAAAGGAGATAACTCTCATTTTTCTATATTTTTTGTTTGATGTGCGTATTTCTTTTGTTCGATTTTAATCTTGAAATGTGTTGCTCCAGTTGAAAGGATGTATTCACTGTGAACGTTGTGTATTGTAGTTTTGAGGGCAAGAAGGGCAGTTGTGTTTCAATACAGCTGTTGATCCGAACAAATATGGCGTAAATACTGCTTTACATACGTTAGCGCCATCTATCTTCTCGTCCCAGGAGAAGCCCCAAGCCGACTTGTTCAGGAAGTGTTGCTCGGCGTAGTCCAGATACTGCTTGTCCCCTGTGGCCTTGTGTAGCCACATCCCACCCCAGCTGTTCTCGTCAGCATCTGACTGGGAGCTGAAACATCCGGGATGCTGCCTAACTAATACATGCAATAGCACCGTTGATACATGTGACAGTTTACTCAAACACTTTACACGTTGACGTGGCAGTTTACAAATACACGTGACACTTTACTGATCAATAGAGAGAAACCCTCCACTTGGTGATGATTTACATCATATTTTTTAGTTTTTATAAGATTTGATAAGATTCAAATTTGATCAGATTCATTTTACATGATTTGTCGCATTGTACAAAGAACATGCTTTTAAATTAATTTAATCTTTTGCACCTGAATAACGTTTTCAATTTAAAATAATAACATACCATGTTTGATTAACAGGTGGTGATAGATTAACTGGTGTTCACTGTCATCGATTTATATACCAGTATGTAGCCCAGGGGTAATGACAGTAAGTGTTTTATGTATCGATTGTTCGTGCATTGGGTGAACACGTGGTTGTAGTACTTTAACTCCCTGTAATTGCCCAGGGTGTCATTATGCAAGGCGATGTTAGTGCTCAGGTGATCATAGCTACCATACCTTAACAAAAAAATATGATGTATTCAGTCAAGTTTGTTTTGTACACTGGCACGCCTGTTGTATTGGTTGGTGGCACGTAAACTGGTTGTGGGTGTACTTGACGCCTCGTCGTAAGTGAACTAGATGTACGTACGTGTAAAAGCCGGCAGCCGCTGAGACGCTGGCACTGTACTTGCCCTGGTGTGCTTTGGCGAACTCAAACAGCTGCTTGGCGTGTTTCAGCAGGGTGGCCGAGTAGACGGGGTCTGAGAGGACACAGACAGAGAAGATCTTTAAGCAACTTTTTCCAAACCTCAATGATAAATTCAAATACTTACGTTGTCATTGGGATGATATATAACGTAAATGCCAGAGTTTAACCAGTGCTGATCATCCATCAGGTGGAAAGGCCACTATGACTGTGATATGATATAGATAGATCCCCAGTATGTCACTAGATGAAGAGAGTGAGCATGGCCTGCACTTCAGGTATCATCACCACTCACACTGGCACGGCCTGATCGTGTACGCACAGGAATCAAGGATGACATCATGCTTCACACAATGGCAGTGAATTCAATACATCACAATCAGACCAGGAGACAATGATAACACAATCCTTTCAACCTGAAATCAATTTCGATTGTAAATGCCGTGTGATAAGCGTTATCGTTCAAGAATTATTGTACAGGAGCAGAAATGTCTCTGTGATTGATGTTCCCAACTTTGCCTGCGTAAGAGCGAACTGGGTAAGTGAGTGAGAGAAGTGTTGGAGAAAAGCCTGGAGGCAGGTCCCAGATGTGTACCACGTTGGTGAGCCCCAAGAGGATGGAGGTAACAAACCCAGGAATATTGTCAGAGAGACTGCCTTAAACCGCCTTAGGCCAACTCAGGCAACTCAGAAACAGAGAAGGTGTTGACACATCTTTAACACATCCACAGGAACTGAACCATGCCCATTTACACAAAACCATGGTGATGCTACGGCAAACGTTACTCCAAGTCTGAGCGGACACTAGCCACCTCCACGGTATCTCTGTGTACGCGGTACTAATAATGGCGGGAGAATTCATATCGTCTGCTCAATTACCCTTCTCCTTATCACCATATCGTGAAAATCTCAAGCTGTTTGCCATTCATTGCCAATAGGGAATAACCACATCTACGGTTACTTTGTGTACGTGATACTAATGAGGATGGGATAACTTAGGTTGTTTTTTCATGTACCTTTCTTCTTGAAGGCAATGGCACCGGCGGCCATGGCAGCAGCTGTCTCCATTGCGAGGTCGGATCCAGGCTTGGAGGCGTCGATCTTGTAGGCTGGTCTCGGTTCGGTCATGCGCTCGGGGCTGGTCCATGTTCCATGGTCTGACCCGCCGTTTCCAACCTGTGTGTTGTTATATAGGGTTGGAACATGCTCATTTGGAATTCAATACAAATGCAAGATAACTAATAGGCAATAAAGAAGAATACCTTGGAATCTCATTAAGTAGAATATTTAAGTATTATAAATGCATTTCAATACGTCCGATACAAGCGAAATATTCATGGAAATGCCATGTATGACGGGGTCACAGCAAGTTACTGTCATAGAGTAATATATGTGTCACAAATATATGAACATTATAAAAGAAGGATACTCAAAACATTTAACTTAGTTACACATTAAACGTGTGGGGGCAACTGTGAGTGTTTATGGAGGCACCTGTGCGTAGAGCTCGTTAGGCTTGGTGTGGCACTTGATAAAGTAGTCTAGAGGCCACTTGATGCATTCATACATCTTGTCCAGCTGACCCGTCTTCTCGTAGGCGTCCTTGTACCTGATGAGACTCCAAGTCAGGAGGGTCGTGCTGAACGCCATGGGGAAGTTGAATTTGACGTTATCGCCAGCTGCGAAAAGATGTGTGTAATGAATAACTCCATGTGTGTGTATTGGAAGATACATGTATTCAGGTAAGGATGTCATCTGTGGGATGGTCACTTTGATTGAATTCCCACATTCAGCATCATACAAAAAAGACGAGGTTCAGGCGACGGTCAGCTGTATGCTGTTGTGGGCCTCTGTATCTTAAACTGAATTGGCTGAATATAAAACGTCAACTCTGGAGGATATTAGTATTCAGTCTCGACGAAACAGATTCAACAGGGTTTAAAAGTAAACGAGAACGGGAAAATCATGATACCAATGGCTCGGTGAAGATTAGTAATAATACCAGCTGAAGTCGTCATTCAAGTACATACAAATGGGGATCAAACATCACTTTATTATTGCTCAATCATGTAAATATCAGTAATATTAGACGCCAAAGATGATTAAAGCAAGGAGTGTAGTTGGTCCACTTCTAACACTTCTGAACTTTCAACCCTATGAGGTTCTGGTGTCCCCCGCCGTGATATTGCTGGAATATTGCTAAAAGCGGCGTAAAACTAAACTCAGTCAGTCAGTCAGTATGAGGTTCTGGGTTAGAACAAAGGAGGGTGCCGTTGTACAGAACAACCTTGACTAAGGCTTGACCAACCTGAACGTGGGAAGGATACTTTGTTGCAACCTTAACTGAGGTAATCTTGTTTTGTACAACGGAACCCAGATCCTCAGCAATCAATGCTGCATGGGTAGGACTTTGGTTGCTGCCGTGTCACCCACTACAAGCTGAAGTTTCGTGACATGTGAAACAACCTCTGTTCCTGGATACAAAACATCCCCTCCAACTCAGGATAAAACAATCAGCTCACCATCATACCATCCCCCAGTGAGGTCTTCCCCGTTAGCCCCCTTGTCGTTAAGGGCGGAGTCCCCCCTCCAGGGGATCCTGTTGTCAGGGGGGAGTTTCCCAGATCTCTGAGCCTCGTAGAACAAGATTGACTTCATCAGGATCTCACCGTAGTTGTACTTGGTGGTCTGGGCACCTAGGCACAGGGAACACCGATACTCGTACTAATGTCAAACCAACATATGGAGTAATTGGTCTCGATGGAAAATGTTTTTCAGTATTTTCAAAATTACCAAACAACCTTTTAATGCTAGAGAACTGATGCCAAATTCGAAGGAAGCATTGAAAGAGTAGGCATTTACCTGTTATCACGGGAAGATGTGGCAGCGTTTGTCCGTCGTTGGTGACGTCCACAAGAACCCCAGTTCCTGCCGGAACGCCGCCGCCACAGACGTTGCCAGACATCTTGATACAGTACTGAGCTCCTCCATAGTGGATACCCATGTAGTCGTGGTTGACCATGGTGAAGCGCTTGCCGCACGACGAAGAGTCTCCCAACACATCCCCCTCTGACGTCTGAAGCAGTGAATGAGTTTGGACTTGCACAAAACGTCCTTTTATATTTGAGGGGCGTAAAAACGACCAGTTTAACAGAAGTTATAATTGCGTGTGATGCATTACGGTGTCGTACAGATAGTTTGGACATCAAGGATCCTGCCTCAGATAGGGGACACTACTACGCATGATTAATTTTGGGGCTGTGGACCACAGAGCTGACTGTGATACTGATACCTTACAAAAAACACACTATTATTTGCATTTACAATAATGTATGTCCATTTGTCATCATTCAACCTGACTTCAGCTGTATAAGATTGAGCCCCATATGCTGCCTACGGACACAGTAAAATACCATCCCGAAATATCAGCTGTCACAATCAGCATGATTATAATTATCTTACAATTGTTAATTATGATGCATAAAGTTACTTTGGACCGCCATGTGCTCAGGGCATAGCTTTCTAGAAATCATGTTGAAATGTGTTCATGTATGCCTTTACATCAGGTCAAATATAGGCAGACATGTGAGAAGATCACGCTGACACATTGTTTGTCTTTACTTCAGGTTTATGTAAAGACATGTAAAGTTCCTCACGGAGATTCCCTTCACATCCGAGGTGAAGACCAGAACCAGCTCCCACGCCACGATCTCATCCTTCAGGTCGAAACAAACCTGCCCCTCCCACATGTCCCCACGGTGAGTGATCACAGTTAGGGGTGCCGTCAGGTTGTGACCCACGTGTTTTGGTTTTAGACCAGCTAGAAAACACAAATCATCATTTATTGGGTCCCGCACATACGCACACACGAACGCTTGCGCGCACAGAGAGAGAAAAAGTTTAAACTTTTATTGTACTCTGATCAATGACAAAATATTTTACGATGCTTCAATATCTTCATGGCCGTGACCAGAAAGGTTTGTGAGTTTGACACCGACACACGTGTGCACCAATGTACTTTCAGTAACAGGTAATATTTGCTACGTTTTCTAATTATTCAGGTCACTGTGATATATTCAATCTAGTTCTAAACATTGTAAGAAATAGAAGTCGTACTCACCTGTTGGTGCAGGTGGAAGTGTGGTTGGTGGCAAGGCTGAATATACATACAACATGAACACGTTGTCAACAAAATATAGGCAATGATATGGAGTGATTCCAGGAGAAAAGAGTCACCATGAGGAACTAAACTGGAGCAAGTGATCAGATCCGGTTGTCATAGTTGTTCATTATATCCATAACTGGTTTGTCTGCTCCAAAATCGCACATCTACGTAATTATTAAAAAATATTACAAACCTGAATGCGGCGTGAAACAGCCACGTGGCGTTCTTACCTTACTATATTCACTAACACATATACAAAAATCGGAATCTTTTTTCACCTTTTTCAAAATGACTCTGCAGTTACTGTTTTAACGACATGTTTCATACATCGATATGAAGCTATCATATGAAATTTGAGATGTGAAGATATGGACATACACTCTCCTGGTGCCAGTGTCACCGTTGTTGTAGGCGTGGTGGGCGTAGTTGGGGTCGTGGACATTGGAGTTGTTGAAGGTTGTGTTGTAGTATCAGGCATTTTACCAAAGATGACGTTGACTGTCGGCGTGATGTCTCCGCTAGCATGACCAAGGAAGTCGATACATAGTTTATCACCCGTGTGTTCTACCCCGTTAAAGGGCTTGTTGACCAGGACGTACTCTTTACCATCAGCACTTTGGGACTCTATGTCAGCCAGCCACACCTGACAGGTAGACAGGGATATCCAACATTACTTCTTTTATTATAACAGCCTTCACTTTTTAATGCAGAGGGACGGTGGGGTAGCCTAGTGGTTAAAGACCCGGGTTCGATTCCCCAAATGGGCACAATAGGAGAAGCCCATTTCTGGTGTTCCCCGTCGTGATGTTGCTGGAATAATGGTAAACGCGGCGTTAAACTAAATTCACTCACTCACTCACTCACTACAAACTTACTTCAAGCGACGACGTTGGCTCGCTGATCTCCAAACGAGCTCTCCAAGAAGACACGTCATGATCAAAGGGTAAACAAAACTGTCCTTGAAAACCACCACTCCAGTGGTTGCCAATGGTTACAGGAACTACGTCTGCTGAAGAAACGCAGAGTAACCCCAGGAACCAGAGTGCCAACATCTGCGAGACAGATAAATAGACACATAGAACTATTTAGTGGAGATGAAATATCAATCAAAACCATCTTAATTAAACTGTGTGTTCCTGAACCCTGTCTGTTAATACAGTGTATGTAATCCATCACCATTGTCTTTCCTAGTAGGGCGGTGGGCCGGCCTAGTGGTTGAAGCGTTCGCTCCTACCGAGCCCGGTAGGAGGCCCGGGTTCGATTCCCCACATGGGTACAATGTGTGAAGACCAATTTTGATGTCCCCCGCCGTGATATTGCTGGAATATTGCTAAAAGAGGCGTAAACCAAACTCACTCACTGACTATTGTAGTAATAATAATATGTTTGTTTTGTGCCGCAGTCTGCAGTATTCCAGCTAAATCACGCCAGCCTGAAAATATCGAGTCTGTCAACTAGAGGGTGGTAGTAGTGGAGTCACAGTTCACAAAGACCATCCTGGCAATGTTGTGGGCCTGTATTTGATAATACTAACGGTAAGGTGGGTTATGAGGAACAGAAATTTGTATGGCGAATCGCTATTTCTTCAGCTACATGTGCAAAATCAACTAAATATATTTGTTTTAAAGCAGCTTGCAACTATATTGCTTTTTATGTGTTTAAGTAAACATGTATACTTTATTTCAAGATCATTAATTTGTATACATTTTCTAAATATATATACTAAATAGTCTCTATTTTGATATGTGTCAGTGTAACTATCTCCGAGTTAGATATGAAACTATGTATTGCTGCACCAACAAATATTTTGAAAAAAATAGTGAATTTGCCGTCTCATGATTTTGATGAATGGATCTTACAGTTAAAATCCAACAATACAATGCCAGTGTGTCTGGATGTCTACGTCGAATTACCAAACAATGGATGAATAAAATATATACTACCTTGTTTTTCCTATGTAAAGTCTCAGAAGGTTAGGTTGTACTTCAGTGACTCATCACCAGCTTCGATTCCATGTTTTTTAAGAACCAGATAACCTTATCACCTTGAACTCTTAGGCTCTGTACACGTGGAAATGTAGGTTGCTTGTCATTATCTCTCCGGTCGGTTTTGTTACTAACTCATTTCAAGAAATTATTTCAATTTCTTGAAATTGTACTGACTGACTGAGTTTAGTTTTACGCCGCTTTTAGCAATATTCCAGCAATATCA
>VKKT01003114.1:5344-15385 GCA_008038995.1 Haliotis laevigata | reverse complement strand
GGGATGGTGGTGGCCCAGCAAGTCCAATGCATCAACAGTTGAAGGCTTATAAAACCTTGCTTGTTCCTCTGGCACGGGACGGCGATATAATCCTTCCTCAACCTCGCCAGTTTGTGTTTTCCTTCTGGTTCCCACACTGGAATGACAAGGTGCCAGAAATCTGATAGGACAATAGTCATGGCACGTGCTCTTGAGTGAATCTGGCGTGGAATGGTTCACTTTCATTGAACAACCACCTGCAGACCTTGAAATGTCAGTTGTTGCGAAAACACTCAGCTGAGCACTTGGTGGGTTTTGTTGAACGGAAACAGAAGAAAGAAGTGTTGCTTGTAAAGGCCGCCATGCTTGCAGAGGCTTGATAAACATCAACGCTGGCTTGTCTGCATCAATATACCAACAGGTCGGTTTGTCCTACATACAATGGCCGCTAGTTAAAAGACATGTACAAGCCATGTACAAGCCGGCGAGATGAATGACTATTTGAGTACAACGCCATTCTCGACACTACCGCCATTGCGTTCATCTCATCTTGTAAGAACGTGAAATCCCCATGCAAACTGAATGGGAAACAGAAATGTTTTATGCCTAACCGGACACTCTCGCCGTTGTGTATTGTGTCTGTATACTAGTGTTTATTGTATTGTTTTTCAGGAGTTTTCATAATTTTGACATAAATTGGAACGTGTCGAAGTAACGGTTGAGAGGGGAGCAATAAGCTCACAACGTCTATCCTTCAAGCGCCATAACAACTAACCTCAGGTGTCTTAAGTAGTAGTATTTACACTTTTGACAAATTAAATGGCTATACAATAATGGAACTGTATAATACATGGGGAACGTTTGTCGGCTGCCATGACGAAGGATATATATTGTCAAGGGACCAAAAACATGGATGTCTCCAGTTATAACGCTTAATGATCATGTTCAACTGAATAAGACTGGCATAAATGCTACAACTCAAGACAGTTCCAATGAAATATTGTACAACTGTATTGACATCCAGTGTAATGAAACATCTAAATCTACAACAAAAAGGCAAAGCACAGAAGCTTGCATTATTTTAAGGTCTGTCACAAATTTTGGATACCATTTTAACTAAGTGATCATGAAAAACCTGTTGTGTAGAGTGTATATTGTTTATAGTGTATATTGTGCATGGTGTATATTGTGCATGGTGTATATTGTGCATGGTGTATATTGTGTATGGTGTATATTGTGTATAGTGTATAGTGTGTATGGGGTATATTGTGTATAATGTATATATTGTGTAGTGTATATTGTGCATGGTGTAATTTGTACATGGTGTATATTGTGCATGGTGTATATTGTACATGGTGTATATTGGGTATGGTGTATATTGTGTATGTTGTATATTATGTATGTTGTATATTGTGAATGGGGTATCTTGTGTATGGTGTATATTGTGTATGTTGTATATTGTGTATATTGTGTATGGTGTATATTGTGCATGGTGTATATTGTGCATGGTGTATATTGTGCATGGTGTATATTGTGCATGCTGTTTATTGTGTATGTTGTGTATATTGTATATTGTGTATGTTGTATATTGTGTATAGTGTATAGTGTATAGTGTGTATGGGGTATATTGTGTACGTTGTATATTGTGTATGTTGTATATTATGTATGGTGTATATTGTGTAGGTTGTATATTGTGTGTAGTGTATATTGTGTATGGTGTATATTGTGTAAGTTGTATATTGTGTATGTTGTATATTGCGTATGTTGTATATTGTGTATGTTGTATATTGTGTATGTTGTATATTGGGTATAATGTATATTGTGTGTAGTGTTTAGTGTGTATGGGGTATATCGTGTATGTTGTATATTGTGTATGTTGTATATTGTGTATGTTGTATTTTGTGTATGTTGTATATTGTGTATGGTGTATATTGTGTATGTTGTATATTGTGCATGTTGTATATTGTGCATGTTGTATATTGTGTATAGTGTATATTGTGTATGTTGTATATTGTGTATAGTGTGTGTGTTGTATATTGTGTATGTTGAATATTGTGTGTTTTGTATATTGTATATGGTGTATATTGTGTATGGTGTATATTGTGCATGTTGTATATTGTGTATGTTGTATATTGTGTATAGTGTATAGTGTGTGGGGGTATATTGTGTACGTTGTGTATTGTGTATGTTGTATATTGTGTATTGTGTATGTTGTATATGTTGTATATTGCGTATAATGTATATATTGTGTAGTGTATATTGTGTATGTTGTATATTGTGTATGGTGTATATTGTGTATGTTGTATATTGTGTATGGTGTATATTGTGTATGGTGTATATTGTGTATGGTGTATATTGAGTATGTTGTATATTGTGTATGTTGTATATTGTGCATAGTGTATATTGTGTATGGTGTATATCGTGTATGGTGTATATTGTATATTGTGTATGTTGTATATTGTGTATGGTGTATATCGTGTATGGTGTATATTCTGTATGTTGTATATTGTGTGTGATGTATATTGTGTATGGTGTATATTGTGCATGATGTATATTGCGCATTGTGTATATTGTGTATGGGGTATAATATGTATGGGGTATATGGCGCATGGTGTATATTGTGCATGGTGTATTTTGTGCATGGTGTATATTGTGCATGATGTATATTTTGTATGAAATATATTGTTAATAGTGTATATTGTGTATGGTGTATATTGTGTATTGTGTATGGGGTATATTGTGTATGGCGTATATTTTGCATGGTGTATATTGTGTATGGGGTATATTGTGTAAGGTGTATATTGTGAATGATGTATAGTCTGTATTGTGTATGGTGTATATTGTGTACGATGTATTTTTTGCATGCAATATATTGTTAATAGTGTAAATTGTGTATTGTGTATGGGTATATTGTGTATGGGGTGTATGGTGCATGGTGTATATTGTGCATTGTGTACATTGTGTATGGTGTTTATTGTGTATGGTGTATATGGTGTATTGTGTATGGGTATATTGTGTATGTTTTGCATGGTGCATGGTGTATATTGTACATTGTGTATATTGTGTATGGTGTTTATTGTGTATGGTGTATATTGTGTATGAAATATATTGTTAATAGTGTATATTGTGTATGGTGTAAATTGTGTATTGTGTATGGGTATATTGTGCATGGGGTATATGATGCATGGTGTATATTTTGTGTATGGTGTATATTGTGTATGAAATATATTGTTAATAGTGTATATTGTGTATGGTGTATATTGTATATTGTGTATGGTGTATATTGTGTATTGTGTATGGGTATATTGTGTATGGGTATATTGTGCACGGGGTATGTGATGCATGGTGTATATTGTGCATGCCACATTTTGTTCATAGTGCATGTTGTATGTTGCACAGTGTCTATATTGTGTTGGGTGTATATTACATTTAGTACATGCTGTGAGATGTATGTTATGGGGTGTGTAAGGTGAGCGTTTTGTATGCTATGTGTATTACTGAGCATATACACAGACAAAACCCTCCAAACTCTCCTACAATGGATGCTGGATGGATAGACTTGATAAGGCCCGAGGGCTTATTTATGTTCAACAATGTTAACTGTGCAAACCTAAGATTTATAGCCTTCCAGTGATTGGCACCAGCAACACATGGCCTTGCAAATAATACCTCAGGCAATCAACCATTAAATTGTGTCTCATTAATTCACAACCACATCGAGCAGCGTTAGAACCCGATTCCTGTTTACGAGTTTTATGTCAATGGGGGTGTAGCTGGGCGTACTTGCTTTCTAGCCATACCTGAGGGTTGTGAAGAATGCATACATTTTCCCCTGGCTGTAGCCACGTTGATAGTATAGATAAAATATACGTTTGATTTCCAGATCTGCTTTGTTTGTGATTTAATCGATTCGTATATTGTCTTTAGACAAACTCGGAAAACACTGAGTGGTACAGGTCCGTGGTCACTTGAACACCGCGACACAAAGCAAGCCATTATCACGATGAGCTTTAATTAAGCCAAATGTTGTGGACAAGTGTATTCTATTGATCCTGTGGGGAAAAACAAACACGGCTTCCGCTGAGACTGTCGATGGGGTCTTTGTTTTGGACTGGCTGACATGGCAGTCAAAAAGAGAAAAACATGTACCTAAAAGACAAGAGAGAATGTCGGAGTCCTGACCGATACATTGTTTCTTAGCAACTTTATAAACTTATACCTGAAACGCCAATGATACTCAATGTCCATTCTTACTGTGAAAAATGAACTGCTATTTTACATGCCGTGTAATGACTCCGCACCAGTATTCAAATAACATAGTGCATTGACCAGCGTATCCTTCGACGACCTGAAGTTAATGATAGACCTTGCCATGACACTTTACCAATTACATGTATCTGTTATCTTCCTACGTGAGCCTGTGTTTGATGATATTCACTACCTCAATATACCGCGTGTATCTAATAAAAATGTACGTATAGAATGATTCAGAGCCAAGTGATGAAGATCCAACGTCACCCAGTAGTTGAACCAGATGAACTGTGTGCCATGTTGTAGTAACACCAATGTTGATGATGGACCGAGGTATATTGTTGAGTTCCTGCAGATCTGCACTACTGCACCAGCGTCTTGGCTTCCACAGTTTGGTCTCAGTGTGTCCACCGACCACGACACACCCTCAAAGAAGGATTACAAGCTGCACATAATCATTCATCTTCTTTACTTCATTTTCATGTACGTTCTCTCGCTATACTAAAACGTGTCAGGTGGAGTGCCGGGGGGCAATTATATTACACTTATAATGAGATTTTCTGAGGACAAAACCGACAGCAATCCATTTGTGTGTCGCGCCTACCAGTGATGTATTGGTTTCCAGCAATTCTGTTAATTCACTAGGCAAATACGTCGTTAATTCTTTTCCTGCTTTAAAAGATTACTTTTAAACCCTATTAATCTGATTGCTTGTTGCTCCGTAGAATGTTTAATCAAAGCCGTAAAGCTGTAAGTTACATCCGGCAATGTTAAAACTGATTTACAATGGTGAAGGGAAGAGTACACCGTGTGAGTGGAAGCAATTGCCTGCGTCAGTCCATGTGTTTCTGCACGAAGGCACAGCAATAAACTCGCCCCGTGTCCTGCTCTGATGGCCTGCTGCGGGGTAAATGGGAATTCACTGCCAGAGTTTGTTAGCGAATCGTTACTTACACTAAATCTAGCAGAGTAGCACCATGCATTGGTTAGTGTCAACATGGCAAGGGAGGGTTGTGCACAGTGGGGCACCGTATACGTGTGTTATTATATGCTCCGGGGTTGTAGCCGAACTAGGGGAATTCAAAGTTGTTTTGTTATCATTTTCTATTACTCATTAAATTCAAACTGGTTTCCGTACACGGCCCCGTTAGTTGTGTAGTTATGCCCTGTACTGTAAGGGGAAGATCACTGAAATCCTCGGGCCTTGGATATCAAGGTTTATCCACGATATCTCCCCTGGGTTTCCAAGAGAAACAAAGAGTTGTTTTTGTTCCAGGGTAAAACATGCATGTCAGTTGATTGTGCAAGATCGTGACTTGTGTCTAAACATACGTATAGGGTACATGATGTTTTGTGTTATTGACGATTTCCAAATTGAAACAATAGCTTCACACAAAGGATGTATTGAGAAACAAACAACACAAAATGCTATACAATTAACAATTGTATTCTAAAACGAAGTTTGCAAACTAATACAAATTACTGCAAAGTCAGTTTTATTTGCTTGGCGCCGTATTCAGCAACCAGGAAACGATGCCAAGCATCAACCAGTCAGCCAGACCATCTTATCCCGTCAGTCAACACAGGGCTTGCATTAAGATTAAAGTCGTACCCTGATCGTCTCGAGTGGCCATGAAAGTAATATGGCAGCACACAAAAGAGTGCCAGATCAACTGTTTGTGACAGTTCAATTACAATGACAGTTTGATATAGTCAAGGAAAACAGTCTCCAATGACACTAACAGTGGTCAGTTCTCTGTCAACCACCATAACAGGGAACTGGTGGTTTTTGGACAGTGACGGTGATGGTTGGTGGACAGTGATGTGATGAGTGGTGGACAGTGATGTGATGGTTGGTGGACAGTGACTGTCATGGTTGGTGGACAGTGACAGTGATGGTTGGTGAACAGTGATGTGATGTTTGGTGGACAGTGACAGTGATGGTTGGTGGACAGTGATGTGATGTTTGGTGGACAGTGACAGTGATGGTTGGTGGACAGTGATGTGATGGTTGGTGGACAGTGGCGGTCATGGTTGGTGGACAGTGAAGTGATGGTTGGTGGACAGTAACGGTAATGGTTGGTGGACAGTGGTGTGATGTTTGGTGGACAGTGATGCGATGTTTGGAGGACAGTGAAGTGATGTTTGGTGGACAGTGATGGTGATGTTTGGTGGACAGTGAAGTGACGTTTGGTGGACAGTGAAGTGATGGTTGGTGGGCAGTGAAGTGATGGTTGGTGGACAGTGATGTGATGAGTTGTGGACAGTGATGGTTGGTGGACAGTGATGATCTATTGATCTGATCTATTTCATTAACGATTATCATTGTATCATCGAAATTCAAATGAGGTCACTGTTTTGTATATTTCGTTTTATAAAGAAGTAACAACTTGTTATTAGTGCGCATGCGTATAGATACTGGCTAGTTTTGTGAGTCAGACCGACAGCAGGGCCACTGAACCACACGGTAAACCTGATTGGCCTACTCGAGAGACAATGGTTAATTGTATTCATGTACACGGATTAACCCTGGGGTCTAATTAATATTTTGCATTTCTTTTAGTAGTCTTGTTAATGAAGTCAGAATCAAAGCTAACAATCTGGCTCGTGATCTATAGCACCACAATTAATAATGATATATTGTCTTAAACTGGAGTCTGCGCGGTGTGGAATTAATCCTTCGCTTCATACTAGGTTATAAAATGCCTTCAAGGAAGCTATAGTGGATCAGGTTTCCTGGTAGACCGTGATATACGCGGCAACGATGACAACGTCACATTAACACGGCAGTAAGAAGACGTCACGGACAGAGAGGGAAGCACCTGCGTCGCTGTGGCGCCCTATGGGTGGCGCGCGTCAGTGTTTTGTTGGTGCCTTGTCTCAGTATAGTCTTCACAGGGTCTCTAGCGTGTCTGTATGTAGGCTGTAGTCTGTATGTAGGCTGTAATCTGTATGTAGTCTGTAGTCTGTATGTAGGCTGTAGTATATATGTGTGCACTGGGTAGCGTGTCAATGCCTGTGTTCTCTGTGTGTAGTATGTAGTGTGCAGAAGGCAGTGTGAGAGTGTGTGGTTGTTGAGCGTCCTTCTATAGCCTCTGGTAAGTCTAGTAATGTGTCTGCATGAGACCTGTCAATCTGTAGTCAGTGTTAACTATATACAGTTTTCTTGATAACTCTGTTTGTGATATGTTTTGTTGGTGTCGACAGGGCGTGTTCAGTGTGTGAGATTCTTTGGTCTATCGTGAACGTGTTCTGCACTCTTTGCTGAGTAATGTAGTGTAATTTGTCAGTTATGTCAGCTATTTAACACTGGAACGCCCAACATGACTCGAGTCGCAGTTTAAGACTTTGTTCATATTTTCAGTTGACGTTTTGTATTCATATAAATTTACGTAGCAGGAATGTAACATGTTAGCAGACGGGATTCAAAACCTCAATGAGATTTGGCTATGCAAAATGCCGCAGCCACCTCAAAGCCGGCTATAGCGCACAGAACGTTAGGCCATTCATCTCCTGCCGTGTCTGTATGTGAAGCAGATTAGAATTGGGTATACCTTCGTATAGAAGGGCTAGGTGTGGCTTTGGTGGCATTCGCGCACCTGCAGCTACCACGTGAACATGCACACGTGCGCCACACCAACGAGCGCCGTATGTTGATATGAAGGGTACATGCACCACTGAACGATGTATAGGCGTACGTTTATTATGCAGTATTATTGAGGACATAAGACGTACAAAGTATGGGCATCGTGAACAAATATCGCCAGACCGACTCCACGAACCACACATGCACATGACCTTTCAATATAATACTGTTGAAAGTTTAATTACTGATGTGCCCTTTACACGCGGGTTATTCATATTTCAACTTTGTCTTTGTCACGTTTAGGTTTCAGCAAAAAGTGGGGAAGTCCCGAACAAGGCCGAGTCAAACAGTACAGCTTCACACAACCTGGTCGGCAGTCAGCACTCTCACAGTCATTTGTTTCCGCGGTAATTAGGCACGTGGTGAAATGCCATTTCTAACGGTGTTCCCTACAGACGAGGTGTCCCGCACGAGGAGGCATAATGAGGCACTCCAGGCATTGTAAATAAAGACCATATAACGGTATATGGAATATTGCCTTTAAAACTAGTTATTGAATTACTGACAAACGCCACAGTGCGTTAACAGGCCTTTGATATTTGTTAATGAATATTGCGAAAACAAAGCTTAGGAACTCCCGCCTTTTGATCCAGCTACAGCAGTGTTATTACATCAGGAACATTCTTCCACCGAACGGTTTTAACATAAGTGCTTTGACAAACTACTGGAAATTATTATCGAAAATCAACTAACGTGTTTTTTCAAACGATCCCGTTATTCATGTTCGTGTGTGGGGTATGACGTGTTGGGTTTGCAACCATGTAGACGGCGCCAAGTACAACACACCATTTCGTGAACGAGACATTCAAACTGACGGGCAATGTGGCGGTACCCGGGGCAACTGGACAAATACGACAACTCAAGGACAAGCCACTGACAATTACTCCATCGAAACAAGACTTTTCTGACCAGGACGCGATTATAGACACGAGATGTGTACGTCTTCCCGCACACCTGGTGTCGTCACGGAGACAGCGACCCAGTCATATAACTGTCACCACTATTTTGCATTTTATGGAATCAATGTCGCAGATCCTCGGGGCTAATTGATTACCTGCAGTTGACGCCTTACACTACACGTGTTTATCTATACCCACGATGCTTGCAAGAATAACGTTTAAACACACACACACACACAAAACAAAACAAAAAAAAACAAACAAAACAACAACACACACACACAAACACAAACACACAAACACAACTATTACAACACACACACATCACAGTTATATCGCACACATCACAATGCACCACACACACGTATCCTCACAACACAGCTACTTCATACACAGACTCACATCAGATATGCAGCACTCACACACACCACATAAACATAACACACGAATCAAATATGTATACACACTCACGTCAAAGACACACCACAAACACACACGCACAGACACGCACATTAAAGACAAACAATATGCACACATACTAAAATCTAAGATACACACGCAAACCCTCACATCAAAGACACACCACAAGCGCACAGATGCTGGTGTAATGCTGTCACAGATGCTGGGGTACTGTTGTCACAGATGCTCGGGTAATGCTGTAACAGATGGTTGTGTACTCCTGTAACAGGTGGTAGGGTGATGTTGTCACAAATACTGGGGTACTGTTGTCACAGGTACAGGGATACTGTTGTCACAGATGCTGGGGTACTGATGTCACAGATAATGGGGGAATGTTGTCACAGATAGTGGGGCACTGTTATCACAGATAGTGGGGCACTGTTGTCACAGATAGTGGGGCACTGTTGTCACAGATGCTCGGGTAATGCTGTAACAGATGGTTGTGTACTCCTGTAACAGGTGGTAGGGTGATGTTGTAACAAATACTGGGGTACTGTTGTCACAGGTACAAGGGTACCGTTGTCACACATTCTGGGGTACTGTTGTCACAGAAGGTGGGGTACTGTTGTCATAGACGCTGCGGCACTGTTGTCACAGATGCTGGGGTACTGTTGTCACAGATGCTGGGTACTGTTGTCACAGGTACAGGGGTACTGTTGTCACAGATGTTGCAGTACTGTTGTGACAGATGCTGGGTACTGTTGTCACATATGCTGGGTACTGTTGTCACAGATTCTGGGGTACTGTTGTCACGGATGCTAGGGTACTGTTGTCACATATGCTGGGTACTGTTGTCACAGGTACAGG
>VKKT01003112.1:112094-127144 GCA_008038995.1 Haliotis laevigata | reverse complement strand
ATAAAACATGGTACTTGTGTGAACTCTTGTCTTTGTTGGTATCCCAGTGTCTTCTTTGATTGGTAACTTACTGCAGCAACAGGAAGCGTTTTAAATGAAATAAGGTAATTGATTTTGTTGTAGGCAATTGCAACATTGAAAACAGTGAAAAGCAGAACAGATAAATCCTTTAAGACATAATCAGTTTTTATTGATCATTACATTTTCTCATTTTCTGATATTGAATTCCTTTGAAGGACGTCATTTGTGACCGAGGTTTTCATCAGTATCCTCTGTGTCCATGTGTTCTCAGGTTAACGGTCTATACCTCAGGGGCCTTCTTTCAGCAAGCAACAGTTTTTTAAAAGATGTTTCACAGATGGAGAACTCAGGTTGAATATTTGATTATATTAGCTGAGATTCTTCACATGCACCATGGTACCAGAGGCTTGCACATTTAAATAATTGATATTTCTTAATCCAGTTTTCTTCTCTAACTTGACCGTTTCTACCTCTTTAGATATATTGAAGTTAGAATCTGGAGGAGAAACAAATATGTAAGTTGACATATACTTGGTGGTTACATATGTTATGTAATGGCACCCCTGGTAAAGACTGGGTCTGGGTAGGTGCATGTTGTCAGACAGGAAAGTGCAGATTAATTGGACAGATTAATTGACGGCTGTTATGGCTTGTGTTGCCATGGGTGCAGGAGCTGCTCCATCCCGCCAACTCCTCTGTCATCACTAATACTCCACTCCACGACGTGTCCACGTGTCTGAGATAGATGCTGGAATACACACACGCTAGTGTCATCTTGAATGAATTACCTTAAACTACATAAGACGCACTCGACAAATTAAAAAGGTTAAAACAGTATGTCGGTGAATAAAGACTCATTGCTTGAATACCAAGGAGCAGAATAACACGATGTTAATTTGATTTTTTAAATGAAAGTTTAAGAAAAGGAAAAAGACGAGAGTTACGGTTTATAGTTATGAAGGCATATAATATGCTTTAGACTGGTATTTCCTATGATGAATAAAGGTCCATGTTATTTAGAGCAGGATTCTGTTATCACTACCATCTCCCAAGACTGTTCTACTGTACATAATGGAGTGGAACAAACATGCAACAGCTCATGTTTATATCAGATGACTAAAACTTGATGTTGAATGACAATTGTTGATGACTGAAAATAGCTACATAGAAGAATCTCACCTGTAAGGTTGATGATGCTGTAATATGGGCTGATCGTCAGACTCTCGTGTCTTGCTTGATGATAGTCTGCCTAGTTTACTGTACTGCTGGACATCTGGCATGGAATCTGTCCTAAGCATACTGACCTAATGGAAGGGTGATCAGGCTCTGTCACCTGGTTGATTAGTTGTTATTGTATCCTGATGCATTGGGTCATTGCTCGTAGTATCAATCACTTGATTGACTTGGCCAGATTCAACTGTTGACAGGCTGGAGTCATGTTCCTGTGATCATGTTGAATGACTTGGCCAGATTCAACTGTTTACAGGCTGGAGTCATGTTCCTGTTCGAATGATAAACATCATGTCAGGAATTTTTCAATTCATTCAGTTAGTTGACATGTTGCATGATTGTTTCCTTGAAGTTAGCAATGAAACAGTTAGAGGCTTCTTTTGGTCATTGAAAAAATGTTGGTACAGTGAAGCCCCGTTAGTCCGGACTCCGATAATCCGGATGTCTCGCCTCCCGGACGATTTTAGCTTGTTACCAGTCTTGTTTTATCAAGATTCGTGTCGTTTTTGTAGTAGTTAGGGAAGCAACTTGGGTCTTGATTCAGTAGTCCGGACTATTCGCAATCCGGACGAATTTACTGAGAAACGCTACCGTCCGGATTAACGAGGCTTCACTGTAATATAAATAGGGATTACGACAGAATCTGTATACTTGCTGATACAAGCATATTGCGGGCAGCCTTTGAGATTAAATGTTCACACACTGCCATTGTATGACAGGACTATTGCTGCGCAGCACTGTGCAAAATTAAAAAACAACAACGTTTTTTATGGGTGTCAAGTCAAGAAGACATGCTTCCCCCTTTCAGGAACACATGGTGTCACCACTGATTTTCAGTGAACCATTAATATTGCTTTCACTGCTATTCTGACTTTGGCACAGATTGGATTCTGTTTTGGTGGAGACCCGTGAAGATCTGGTTTAGAATTTATCTTCAGCAACCCATGCTTGTCGTAAGAGGCAACTAACAGGATCAGGTGGTCAGGCTCGGTGACTTGGTTGACACATGTCATCGGTTCCCAAATGCGCAGATCGATGCTCATGCTGTTGATCACTGGATTGTCTGGTCCAGACTCGATTATTTAGAGACCACTGCCATATAGCTGGAATATTGCTGAGTGTGGCATAAACCTAAACTCACTCACTCACACTGTTCTGGTGGATAACTCAGACTGGTTGTTCTATTCAGTTAATGTTTTATATTGACGCAAGTGAATTTAAGAAGATTGGCTCGAATATTGCATCATGAAAATTAAATGAGCAATTTTGCCATTATTCATGGTGTGCGTGAAGTAGATACTGGCAGTCTTGGTTCCATTAATTGATCCACATTGAAAGAAGGCCTCATGGTTGAGCCGACTTTATTATGTTAACTGAAATACACTTCTGACGTTAGCCCTTTAAAGTAATTCACAATTTTATCTGGCTGGGGAAACTGTTGCCTGCATGACACAAGAACGTCATGTTATAGATTCCTGCGATCAATATAAGCATAGACACAGATCATATTTTAGCTATCTACTTCTATCACTTTGATCTCGACAGTGTATAATCAGATCACTATATCTTTAGTTGCTGCTGCAGGGATCTGAAGATGAAGTTATAGTTTTCTTGTGGAGACTCTCATGGTTTTCATATTCTTTTGAAGATATCTATATATGTATGTGAAGTTTTGGAAGTTTTGTGTAAATATTCCTGTGTATTTGTTATCATGAGATGTAGAAAGTCACCTTGTAGCCTGGGTTATACCATTAGACTGTTCCCTTTTATTTACTGATAAATGCTGTACCATATCTTTGTCTGATATAACACAAGAATGGAACTCTGAATATGTGGGTAAAACTTAATAAGGTGTAATTCTGATAAAATTATCTGGTGTTGGATTTGAGAAAAAAGCTCCATTTATATTTGCATCTTTGAGAGAAATGTCAAGAAAAAATACTGGACTGAAATATTGGCTTAAGCCATGTTACGAAGGTGTTAGTGTTTGAGAATTAACTACGTCAGTGTTGATGAATCGTCTGACATTTTGACAAACCTCATGTTATGGAACTCCAATGTCTGATTACCTAACAGGAGGTAATGATGTAATTTAGCTGATTCTCTGAAGTTGCCAACGGCGATGGCAACTTCTGAAAGTGTGGATTTAATCAGGATTGCCTTGGGAAGTATTGATTTCTACATGGTATTGTTCTAATCAGATTACGGCAAGAGCGGCACTTCCAGTCGCAGTGCCAAAGTAAGAACATTAAAATCTTCATGTCCACTTGTAGCAATGAGGGAATCGGTTAAAACCTTAACCTGCTTATGTATGGAGTGAGTGAGTGAGATAGCGTGAAGGCAGTTCACACTTTAGCATAGCTTTGAAGCATAAAAAAAGAAACTAAAGGTTCATCACAAGTGAGTACAGTTGTAAATCTAACATTCTGAAATGAATGTCAAACATTAAATGCTTGCTTCTTTCACTATAATTTAAAAAAAAATTCCATGACTTGTTACCACCATTTTAATAAGATAAGTTTGTTTAAAACATATTTTATTCATGAGAAAAGGATACAACTTAGAACACCCTCTCCGTAGTATTTACACAGTATTATTTACATTCATTCTACAAAATGGACAGAGAAGAACAGAAAGATACGAAAGAGAGGAACAATTGCAACAATTAAGAAATTGTTTTGATTGACAAATATATGTTTGAACAATTTTAAATATGTTTTGATTTATGTGAACAGTCAGGTCTGCATTGCCATGTAATAGTAACTCATAGGTTATATTTACATTGGTAATACTGCGTAAATTAGTCATCATGGTAGTTCTCTGTACCGTATATAATTGACAGTCAAATAGGTAATGATAAGAATTTTCACAAACATTTCCACAAGAACAACTTGGGTTATCTCTTATACCAGCATGGAATAGATCATAATTCAATTGACTACACATGTAAAATAGTTCTGTAAGGATGATGTTAGTGATTCGGCCCAAAATCAAAGTATTGAGGAGCAGTTTTATGTTTTATAACAATATTAGATTTAAAAGAATAAGATAAGTAAGAATATGATCACTTCTGTGGGTATTTTTCACACAAAAAATATGTCTATTAAAGAATTATTCTGTACTTTTGTTCACAATAGTGAGTATCAGTTGTGTGAAAGTTTGAGAAAACATTCCAGGTGCTTATGCTAGAATTGTTTGAGTGGCTAATTAAGTTCTTCATTCCATTTTGCCGCGAGTGCTGCTTGCGTATCAATTTCCTGTTCTCCACTTATTCCATACCCTCATTGCCCATGACATTAATTCCCTTGCCTTCCTATGCACCATTCCATTTCAGTTCAGTCCACGATCACGTTCATATAAATTCATCAATATTTCACGGTGGCGTGTATGTGTGGATTTGAGGTCTTCTAGCTCATGAAGTTTTAACTTTTTTTAAGGTCTGGCTGATTGAATTGTAAACTTGAATGACCCTGAAATCTCCTCTCCAATAATGAACAGGATTTATTAATTCCCAACGAAATCAATCTTTGAGACGATAATGGATTTTTAGTTGTAAATGAGGATGTGTTGTTTGTGCTCGGTTGGTCTCTTTCAGGATATGTGCTTGCTGTAAAACATCATTAAACCAAATTGAAGACTAGTTAGTAAGGGTATTAAAGCTTATTAAAAACATTAGAATTTGGTGATGGAATCTCTTCTGTGTTTCTGAAATAAGATTCAGGAATTGATGTGGCCTGGAGATTTTGTTCATAATGACTAAAGAGGTCGTGGTTTGGAATTTTGTTCGTGAAAAGGCCTAGAAAGTTAGGAATACCCTTAAAATTTGAAAACATGCCTTGAAAACTCCTTGAAAAAGTCATTAAAGATTTTAGCGTTTATAGTGTATTTGGATGTATTACTGAAGCCATTTTGACAATAAAACAAAGTATGAGTGTCCTGATTTGAAAGAACACTTTGGCCTTAAGAAACTGTTTAGTTGGATGATTCTTTAAAAAGGCCCACAAAGACCTTACGTTAGGGTAGCTAAAATGTTGTGAGAACTAAGAAAGGTGGTATTCCATATAGCTCTATATTTCTGCATATGCTAAGACAAGGCAATACTAATCGATAAAACCATGAATTTCTAAAGCTAGCTAGTACGTTCTTTCAGTCAACAGCCACATCAATACAGCAGGTTGTGATGTTTGTGCCCTACTGCATATCTCTCTGATAGGCCTGGCGTCACAGATAGAAATGTTTTTGGCATTTGTCGTTAATTTGTTTTCAGACAAATATTATCTCCCTGTGTAACGGTTGTAAGAAGACTTTGAAGTATCTGTCATGGATCTATAAATGATCTGCATTTGTGATGTAATTCAGACAATGCAGATTTGTTTCAAGTCATAATCCAAGCCATGACTTCCATCAGCATGGAGGAGGAAGGTTGAGGAGGCGGACTTGCAGTTACGCACAAATAACCTAGCTTCATCATCTGTCAAGAAATCATACGTTCAAAGAACCAATCACAGTACTTTAGAAACTAATGAGTTCATTTCAGTAAAAATATTTCCAATAATTGATTGTAAAAAGTAATATCAGATGAAAGCTGGTAATATTTTGAAGACAGTTTTTATCGTATTAATATTTTTGCTTGAAGCCTTATTAATAATACCTTCAGAGAACTTGCTCCGTTTTGTGTTATTGCTTTCTCTGTGTGTGTGTGTGTGTGTGTGTGTGTGTGTGCGCGTGCGCATGCACACATGCATGCGTGTGCACTCCCGCATGAGTGTGTCTATGTCTGTGTCTGAGTCTCTACTGACATATTTGTTAATTGTCAACAAACTCAATAATATTAACGTGAGTGTTTGAGCGGGCCTGAAGAAGTCATCTTGTAATCACATGTTGTCAGATTAGGAGAAAGAATGAAGAATGGTGGTCAAATTACAGTACATGATAATACAAACCCAGCAGGCAACTTTGTCCTTGTAAATTAATTGTTGAATTGGTTTAGGATTTGTTTTTGTTCCCGGTGGGTTAATGATAGTACAGGAATGATGATCATGAGTATGCCTTTTTTAGGTTGACTCCCCTAACACTTCCCTGACCTGGGGCCATTCCATGAGGCATTTCCTGCTCTATAATGACACAAATTGGTCTTTTATTTCTTTTCCCATTTTTAATAAATAAACAAAATAAATTCCCCCTTTCTATAATTATACCTAATTTTGTCCACATGAGTGAGTCTCCTCCTTGTTCTGTGATACTGAAGTCAACGTTCCCCATTCTACCCCTCCCCGCAGTGTGTTGGGGACCACCTACAGCGGTGATGGAGGATCCAGGATGATGTACAGCGTTGAGCATGTTGAAGCTGTTCCACGATCCACTCTCGTGTGGTCAAATCCCTGTTTTGCCAACATCCACGTAACTCACTTTTTGACTTAGGACTTTATGAATTTATTCATCAGATTAGGACTGGATACCCAGTGGTTAGTGACTTCTTTCCACAACCTAAAAACTTCAGTTTAATTCCCCACACGGTTACAATATGTGCAACACATTCATGGTGTTTCCAACTGTATAGCGGGAATATTGCTGATAGCAGCATAAAACCCAACTCATTCATTATGAGCTCCTCATTAAAAATTGGTTTATATATAACAGAAATGCTGTCTAAAGTGGCATTAAACTCACTGATTCGAAGTATATATGATCTGATGAGGTGAGTATTCAGAATGTCTGTCTTACCCCTGATTCCTGTAGTGATGTGAGTGGGAGGATACCGGAGTTGGATGTCCTTTCATCCAGAGGCTCAGTGCCTGCAGACACTGACATCCTCATTATGGCAGAAAAATCATTTGGCCTCTAGCAATCGGGGACACATCAAACAGCAAGAAATAAAAAGCATGACAGTTGAGACCTGAAGACAATGGCATTGTGTTGATAAGACCACTATAGCACCCTCCCCCATCTGATTTGTGCAGTGGGTGCCTGCCCCCTGCTTCCTGAGTCAACAGCAGCACTCAACTCCAGTGCCAGTAGGCTGGTCTAACCTTTCAAACAGAGATGTACGCTTAGGCCATGTATGAAACTATTCACGTAGTTACAGTTATACAACTGGCATCAAGATGGAGATTACTGTTGACAAAACCTTTCGATTGCTTTCAGTTAATGTAAAATTAATTCATGGAGTGTACATGTTGATATGCACGTATGTATGTTTGAAAATGGAGTTTCAGTTCAAACTATCCTTCAATTATTCGATGTATGTTAAGGGGAGGTAAACAACTGCTTAGACCAGTTCTAGCAGGTTCTATAACCTTATTCTACCAGCCAACTCCGACATAACCCCTCAACCCCCAAATCCTGAAAATTTATACACTCTCTCATGTCAAGGATAATGATACATTAGATTGAGGTAAACCTCCAGAGAGACCCCAAGCCACTGTGGGTGTAAAGTACTTCCAGGCATTGTCATTGCTTGTCCAAGTAGGAGGGGCAGTTGTCATGGTAATGAGATAAGGAACTGATTTAGGGAACTGATTAACAATCAGGACAAGATTGCTATTTATTTGTGTTAGAAAAGAGCATAGACCCAGGTGGGATGCCTCCGACAGTCTGTGGTATGTACATCAGTGTTATATTTGACTTGTTTGGGTCAGTGTAGACTAACGCTTAGTCTCTGAATATAATTTTGATAGTAACAAACAAACACATATAAACTGAAAGGAGCCCCAAGGAGACCAGAGATCCTGAACCTGAGGAAATCTAGACTTGCTTTATTTAGGGCTTTAGCATTGCAGAGAAGTCTTGGTAGAAGGGAAATAATGTGGTTCAGGGACTGTGAGACAGACTAGGGCCAGATTTCTGGAAGACACTGAGGTGAGGTCACATAAACGCTAGGGTCATGGCAGCCTTGTCATCTTCAATGATACAGTTTTGCTGTGCAGAGTTGTGTCCCTTGGTTAATCCTGAAACCTGAAATCATGGGTTCAAATCCCAGTATGTTTCTGTTATGTTTTGAGGTTTGTCAGCACCATATGTGCTTGTGGGTTTACCAAAATGGAAAACATCTGAGACCTGCATCCCTTCAGCCTTTCCTCAACATCACTCCAGCCTTTCCTCAACATCACTCCAGGCTTTCCTCAGCATCACTCCAGGCTTTCCTCAACATCACTTCACGCTTTCCTAAACATCACTCCAGGCTTTCCTCAACATCCCTTCAGGCTTTCCTCAACATCACTCCAGGCTTTCCTCAACATCCCTTCAGGCTTTCCTCAACATCCCTTCAGGCTTTCCTCAACATCACTCCAGCCTTTCCTCAACATCACTCCAGGCTTTCCTCAACATCACTCCAGGCTATCCTCAACATCACTCTGACATGCTGTGACATAACTGTTTATAAAGGGTTGGTAAGCCCAGTTCACACCTCCTGTATTGTCACAATCAGAACCTAGCTACCCTAACATGTCCTCACTAATTAACACTTCATTTAAGTTGGAGTCAGTGTTTATGACACAGATTCTCTTTCTCCACAGAAATGAAGGAGGGTTTATTCCTGCAAGCACACCCTTCCTGATAGGGAAATGATCACGGTCATGACATCCCATGCAGTTTATTGTGCTCTGTAAATAAGCTTTGGAATGACCGTCATTTCCAGGAGTTTGTGAATTATTCTGATTAAATATAAAAGATAAAAGAATCCTGTGACATTCATGACTTACTGCATGCATGGAGAAGAGATGTATATGATAGAGTGTGGAATGAGAGGTGCAGACGACAGTCTCGTACCACTCACTGTCTTCATGTGGGGTAGACTGGAGAAGCCAGAACATATAACATGCCTGTGAATGATAACAAATTGCTTTAGATGTGAATCAAGAAGGGATGGCCTCCAAGGTAAGGTAATCAACGTCACATAAATGCAGGGTTGCACATTAGATTGTGTTCATCTCATTATGGAGGGGATGACGACCTTGGATCTGTGGAATTCAGAGGTTTTGAAATATAGTTGGTTTTGTATCCAGGGAAATATTGAAGTCTGTCCAAAATCCTTAAATCCTTGGCATTGTGTATCTTTCAGACGTTGTCATCCCTGCTACACAGATTATGGTCAAACTGGATACTCTATGCATGTCACCCCTGTTACTCAGATTGTGGGGTAGCCCCACGGTTAAAGCATTTGCTAATCATGCCAAAGACCCAGGTTCAATTCCCACATGGGTACAATGTGTGAAGCCCATATCTGGTGTCCCCTGCAGTGATGTTGCTGGAATAGTGCTAAAAGTGGGGTAAAACTAAACTCTCTCTCACACACATGCATGCAGACTCGGATGCACAGAGAATGTACGGGAATATGGGGAGAGTGGGTCATCAGTACTCTCTGTCTGTCCTTGTCAAAGAAGCAGCTGAAATGCATGGATATGTAGGCCACATGGTTTCTGAATCTGGATATTTGGTACTTTGATCCCTAAGGAAACAAACGCTTTTCAGACTTTGAAAGTGTGATATGGCCCTGTTGAGAATGATGGTCATACCATCTTTCAAATCAACTGCTTGATGAAGCTGAAATTGCTGGCTGCAGAGTAAACCCAGTTCACTCACTAATCCATCGTTCCAGGATGAAGAAAGAAATATAGAAAACAGTTTGATATCATTTCTGAAGGAAATGAGATTTTAGGCAAAAAGGAATTATCTAAGAATACTTCATTTGAAGTGAAACTATAAGGATTTTCTGGAAAGAATCATCTTGAAGTGTTTAAATTGAAGTATGTTTTGCTGCTGGCTGTATGAAGTGAGTAAATTATTCTGTTTCAACTTCACATATCAGATTTTGGTCTCTGACCCACTGAGCTGGTGCCAACATTCTTCGTCTTTATGTCCTTATTAGGAATGCATGGAGGTCATTTTGTCATGTTGTTTAGGCCATGTTTCTGTTTTGTCTTCTTGAGGTGATTTATGGATCACCCTGGTGAGAAAACTCCAAATATATATTTTCATATATAATCTCATATATATTTTGTCTAAGACCCTAACTGTGTTAGAAGGAGTATTAGGATTGTTATTTGAATTGCACTGTTGCTCAACATCAATCAAGAGTACAAAGTGTCACTTTTCTTTGTTGAATTCATCCATAATTCTATTTCAGTTGCCTCTGAAGAAAAATGATTTACTGTCGCCCCGTTTGCATCTAACAAGTTTCTGTATTGATGTTAATCACACACTATTCAGCCTTAAAAGGACCTGGTAGATTATCATCATGTATTGGGTTCTGTCACTGCTGATTGGCTGGAATCTTGTAGGCAGACGTGTAATTTGCAGGCAGCACTTTCAGACCAGCTGATCAGGCCCTGAGGAAATGTTACCTTATGCCCACAAGGAATACTAACCTTTAACGTTATTTATCATGTGTAAAAAACTTTCTGTGTCCGAAGGTCGTTATCTGTTAGAACGTATGCCTGGATCAAAAGGATTGGAGTGATTAATGGTCATGGCTTACAGCCCAATTAACCTGGATGGTGCAACCTTACCAAGGGATTGCTCCCAGCTGACATGTGGTGAAGTGATTGTTCAGACAATAGCTGGAGATGCATGTTTCAGCTCACTGGCAGTCAGTTCTATGAGGCTGAAGGTCAGGTATAACAGTACCTGTGATTTCAAATGTTTTATGGGGCGTTTGGGTAGGGTAGTGGTTAAAGCGTTCGTTCATCACGCCGAAGACCCGGGTTCGATTCCCCAGACGGGTACAATATGTGAAGCCCATTTCTGGTGTCCCTCGCCGTGATATGGCTGGAATATTGCTGAAAGCGGCATAAAACTAAACTCACTCACTCACTCACTCATATGTTTTATACAGTTCATATTGACCTCTCTGAGTGGACCTTTTGTTTTGCTGTTTGTCAACAATAGTTTAGCTTTATGTGTTATAAATCGGAATATAATGATAAATACTCCTTGTCAGATGTATGATATGGATGGTATGTCTTGTTTAGCGATCAAGTCAAGTGGTATCTGGCTTGTAAAAACATGTCACCAAGCTCAATTCCATGTCATCACATTTAAGGTAGTGTTCCCCTTTCCTTATGCCAGCGACCACTGGTGTCCTTCAGACTCACTGCGAAGACCCGGGTTCGATTTCCCACGTGGGTACAATGTGTGAAACCCATTTCTGGTGTCCATCGCCGTGATATTGCTGGAATATTGTTAAAAGTGGCGTAAAACCAAACTTACTCACTCACTGACTCAGACTCACTGGTTCAGGACCATCCACTCAGTTATTGCACCAACACACTCACTTGTATAGGGAACATAGGGTTGAACCGTTCGCTCTGTGAGATTGCAGCATCATGGAAATCTTGCTACTGGCTCTGATTCATTCAGATTAGAACTTGGCTCAGTAATGGTGGTACTAGGACTTCAGGCCAGTGGAGTGTAGTGCTCGGCAGAGGAGAATGAAATGAGATGAACATGATAAGATGACTTTCGTATATAAATACAATTCTTTAAAGGCATTAGAGTAAGGGGAAAAGTCGTCCAATCTTTGCTCATAATGTTGCATAAAGGCTTCCCCTTGTGAAGGTCATGTTTTGGAACATGTTGGTTGATTTATTATGTGATGGAGACCTTGTTCCTGCAAGGTCAACAGACATCATGTTGCTATTTTCAGTCACATGCAAGAAATGAATAAAACATTTTTTAATCTTACGTAACATTACTTTTGATTATTAGGATGTGCTGAGATTGGAGTTCTTGCGGCATTGATCCATGTGGTCAGTTTGGGGGACAAATGTGACATTATTCACAGTTAAATGCTTTGCTTTTCATTTCTACATCATATATTATTTTGGCAGGAAGTTGAAAATAGGTCTGTAATGGGTTCTATTTTAAGATGACGTCACTTGATACACTGATGTAATGTTAAACAATGAACTAAAGGTGTTATATATAGACTGACATTCTGCATGAATTACCTTGTCAACCAGGGGTTGTTATTGGCTAGTCATTATAAATACTGAGCCTTCACTATTCCCTGACTGTTTTGCATGATGAGCACCCCCTGAGGTGAATGCTATTACTTTCTAGCATGTGTACAGCCATCCACTCACCACCACAGACGCTTGCAGGGTTTGGTGAATGCGAGGGATCTTGGGACTAGTTTCCTACTTATTTCCAGACCGCATTTCGGGACAAAAACACATTACACTTTGGAGATGCTGATGTAATGTGATGTGATTGGGTTGTGCTGAATTGACTTAAATGTTTGGAATTCTTCATTTTAGTTTTGTAATGGACTTGTCAGGATCCCAGTTGGTCGTGGGAGTGTTCAGATGGCTCGTGGTGATGAAGCTCTGTTTTTGTAACCATTAGCAAGCCATTACTGTGGTCAAGAGGAATGTATGTTCTTCTAAATGTTTACCCTACGTTTTTGTCAAAAATCAATACTTTTGTGTTGGTTTGTTGAATATGATGTACTTGGTAGTTATGTTTATGGACAGTTTGCAGGAGAATCCCTGAAACGTTAGAGGGATAGGAATGTTGTTGACTTAAATAAGTCTTGGTGTCTGCGGAAGACTCTATTTCATTTGTCCTTCACATTCTCTGACATCTTTGAGTTAACTGTTGACGTTGAAATGAAAGTGGATAATTGATGTTGCCATAATTTGAGCGTATGTATCCCAGTGATGTAAAATGCTTCGATGTTACATCCCTTGACTGATCTGCTGTATCAAATCAATATCAAAATTTGTCCTTGGTCAGGATCCCCAACACACAGCTGTCAGTGACAGAATGCCTATTGCTCCACCACATATTAATAAGCTGAGGGCAATTCAGATATCTATTTCTAAACAGACATTCAGAAGCATATAGTTGATAACACATATTGCATCAATCTCTCCTTTGACTCATACATGATCATTGAAATTATGCCATGTACGGAAAAAGGTATTGTTTTGTGGCCATTTTGACAGAAACTTGAGGCCTTGGCGATAGCTTTGTTTTCTTTGGTCTGACAGTCGAGACCAATCATTAAGACCAAATAAATTCCAAGTAGTTTGTTTAGTTCCTTAAGATCATGTGGAATAACATCCAAGTTCCATTCAGGACACAATAGCCCGCCAACGTCCTTCCATTGTGTACTGTTGTAATGACACTGCTAAAAATACTTGACTCTCCTTTCTACAGTAAGCCTTTTTATTTCCCCAGTCCATGATAAATGTCTGTGTACATAAAAACCAGGTAGATGGAAGACTTGGTCCGCCAATAATACCATATTGCAATCAATATTTCATGGTGTTATGCGGTTCAATGCTGTGATATCGGCCACAGCAACCAGCCAGCCATGTTTCTCCACACAGGAAGTGAGAGCATTGTTCCCACCAGCACCAGTGATATAGGCTGAGATAGTAGTCGCTGCTGTGAAACTTGGGATATAAACTGTGGAGTTGGTAGCTCACCTGGTCTATTGCATAGAAAATGTTCAATCTTCAATATATTTTACCTTTTCTCAATCAATGACATAGAGATTTTCCAAATTGTCAGTTTGCTCTTGAGAGTGTTTAGTCCTGTGATAAGTGAGTTTGCAGTTCATGAGCGAGGGTTTGAAGCAACAAAATAGTAAATAATCCTGGGAGACAAATATGTTTTGGGCACAGATTCAAACTGGTGTTCAGAATGCCCAAAAATTGAGGACTTATGTTCAGTAATTATAGGTCAATGACTGATGATAGGCCCATGATTCATGGGATGTTCTAGATAACCTGGCATGACATAGAATGATAGGGAGTATTGGGACAAGCAACAATGTAATGTGATTTGGTTTACAATTGGTTGAGTGGACAAACATTAATGATCTTTTACTAGTATATCAATGTGGACACTTCCTTAAGACATCATTTAGATTTGATAATGGAAGAACTAGTTCTCACAAGATCAGGGCTGATACAGCTACTATTGGCTTTAGCTGCAGTGGCAATGAGATTGTTATTGACCATTGTTATTGACCATTGTTATTGACCTTGTTATTGACCATTTACAGGTATGTATGTATGAGTGAGTGAGTGAGTGAGTATGGTTTTATGACGTTTATAGCAATATTCCAGCAATATCACAGCACGGGACACCAGTAATATGCTTCATACACTGTACCCATGAGAGGAATCAAACCCAGATCTATAGGYGTTGAATCATTCAGGTGAGCTAGCTACTATAGGTGTAGGCTGCAGTGGCAATAAGATTGTTATTTGCCATTTACAGGTGTTGAATCATTCAGGTGAGCTAGCTACTATAGGTGTAGGCTGCAGTGGTAATTACAACTGACACGAAGCCTGCCCCAAGGGCCTTCTTTCAGCTTGAATTACTCCGAGATGGAATTCCACTGTAATCTGCTCAAGCTGAGAATTTGCACAAGATTGACCACAATGAACCTACTTCAACAAACAAATAATCAATATACATATATGCGTTAACAAGCTTAATTGATTTGTAGTAGACCGGTTTTAATTGCATCACAAGTGAAGCTGGCTTTTGCCATGTGGTTTGTAGGTTAGTTTTCAAGCCTCGCTGCATATTGATAAATCATTAGTAACAATATAAATTTGAGTTTGCAAACACTTCTAGTTACGAATTATTGGATATTGCTTTCATTCCACATAATTGGATATGGTATGATGACTTAAAAGTTTTGGCTTGTAGCATAGCTAGCTTACAGGGCGCCTTGTGTTTTTCTATTGATTCTGTAGCATAGGTATATTTGTGAAAGTAATAGATACCCATTCAACATTCAGTCTATGTGTTAACAATAAAATTACCCCAGCTGGCTGGCT
>VKKT01003109.1:228278-241410 GCA_008038995.1 Haliotis laevigata | reverse complement strand
ATGGTCCCCAGTACACCATGCTTGTCTCCCTGTGGGGATTCATGGATGCATGGTCCCCAGTATACCATGCTTGTCTCCCTGTGGGGATTCATGGATGCATGGTCCCCAGTACACCARGCTTGWCTCCCTGTYGAGATTCATGGATGCATGGTCCCCAGTACACTATGCTTGTCTCCCTGTGGGGATTAGTGGATACATGGTCCCCAGTACACCATACACTTTAAACTAACAATTTCCAATAGAATTTCTCTAAATTGATGATGTTCTTCTACCATTTATTTTTATGTGAATGTACTCAGAGTTGATGCACTCACTCACACACCATAGTCCATAGTCTAATGATTTCACTGATATCTCCCAGATACAAATGTCAAACATTAATCTCTGTAAGATATTCTGAGATGTTACACTGTGTACATTAAACATATCTAATAGCTCTTTAGCTTCATTTTGATGAGGAAACAAGAGACACGAATATCGAAAAGCAAATGGCAACACCATCACCTCTTGTCTGAAGACGCTGTAATGATGGATGTCCACATGAAGGAAACGTTTTTAACTGCTGATATCTTTTTTTTCGTGTCTTTAACGACACAAAGACCATTGAGGTATGAAGTCATTATATTTTGTATCACTTGGCTTACGGATCGACCGACACAAAAGATCAGGAAAATAGAAAAAAAATAAAATAAAATTCCAGTTTACAACGTGTATTTTTATGCTGAACCTGATAATCGCACGTGAAGTGTTTTCCTGGTTTAGTGGTTTTTATGCATGTTCTTGCACCAAGCTAGACACTCCAAGATCTGATGTGTTGAATATGAGACTGTGTGCCTTTCTTGACCCAATCTGGGCTCAGTGGTATTGGCATGCTTGTTGTAAGAGGTGACAAATGGGATCGGATGGTCAGGTTTGCTGACTTGGTTGACACATGTCATCATATTCCAATAGAGTAGATCAATGCTCATGATACTGATCACTGGATTGTCTAGTCCAAACTCAATATTTACAGACCGCCATCATATAGCTGTAATATTGCTGAGTGCAAACTCACTCACACTCACTCACTCAATGACCTGCAAATATTCAACCAAACCGTGAGAATCAAGGGCTGTGGTGTAGCTTAGCGGTAAAATCATTTGCTCCTCAAACCAAAGGTGCGGGTTCAGTACCTTTAGAGAGTACAATAAGTTAAGCCCATTTCTGCTGATCCGATATCATATTGTTAAAAGCAACATAAAACCAGATTCACTCACTCTCAAAGACTGTTTCTATGATAACATAAATTATGTGATTTGTTTCCATGGTAACACTGTCGGACATTACTGCACCATTGCACAAAAGGGGCGATGGGGTAGCCCAGTTGTTAAAGTGTTCGCTCATCACGCCGAAGACCCGGCTTCGATTCCCCACATGGGTACAATGTGTGAAGCCCATTTCTGGTGTCCCCTGCCATGATGTTGCTGGAATATTGCTAAAGCGGCATAAAACTAAACTCACTCACTCCCCATTGCACAAAAAAATGAAAAAGAAAAATAGATAATTTGAAAGCTAACTTTAATATTCCTGTTTGTTTTCAAAAATGTAAAAGGGAGAAGGTTAAAAATCTTAAGTTGACCTCTGACATAAGATTTTCAGTAATAAATATGGTAACCATCTATTAAGAAAAGACCTAAAACTACTTGTTTGAAAGACATGCTATTGTTAGCAGTGAGGTACAACATTGGTTGGGATATCTGTGTGCCTAAAGCTGAAAAATCGGTTTGCTCATGGTGGCCAAGTGGTCAGTGCCATCCATGCTTGTTATGGTTTATACTTCCTGGCTACAGTTCATGAACACTGGTCATATTGTTACAACATTCATGCATTCATTCATAGTATGCAGCCCATTCTCAGTATACAGACCATGATGGTTGGACAGCTCTCATATTACTAGAAAGCTGCTGCTGGTTGGTTAGTTGGTTGGTTGGTTGGCTGGTTGGTTTGTTGGTTGGTTGGCTGGTTGGTTGGTTGTTGTTTAACGCCACACTCAGCAATATTCTAGCTATATAGCGACGATGTGTAAGTAATTGAGTCTGGACCAGACAATCCAGTGATAAACAGCATTCGCATCCATTAGTACGATGACATGTGTCAACCAAGTCAGCAAGCCTACCCAATCCCGTCAGTCGCCTCTTTCGACAAGCATGGGTTACTGAAGACCAATCCTAACCCAGATCTTCACAGGTAGAAAGCTGCTGGAAAACAAAACTCACTCATTTAAATTGCATATTACAAATTTTACACTTCCGAAGATTAAGGTTTGAGCAAATATTCTTTCAATCCAAAAACAACATATATGTGTTTTAAAAAATAATAAAAAATTATCCACTAAGATTAAGGGAGGCTCAAAGAAAGAAAAACTGTTGTGGCTTCTTATGTCACGGTAACCTTATTCAAGTGTCACTCAGCAACTGCTTTGTTTTCCTGAACACTTTTCAAATTAAATCTGATTACAAAACTCCTGTGGCAATATTAACTGAAAATTTCATAACAGAATTAGTGATACATTTATGTCTCTAATTTCAAAGTTTTTAGAAGAATTAGGAAAATATAACATGCCTAGTTGTGAGGAAATTAATGTTGTGTGTGGATCACGTGTCTGTTGTATCAGGATGACAAAGTTGTTGTAGTTGCAGCTGCTGATACAGAGACACAGCACGGCAGGGAGTGGTCGCCTACAGTAATGAGCTGGGGTTAGAGATTATGGCACAATAGTTACCGAAGTACTCATAACAGGATTACAGTCTGTTACAAGACACTTCATGTATTTGAAGCAAGGATTAAGCTTTTCAAGGGCTTTAGACATGGCTGATTACTCATGCTAATTCTACAGTTTTAACTGGTGAAGCAATGGTAGGTTTATGGACCCTACCCAATTAGTCCGTCTGTCACCAATCTCTTAGCATCCAACTTACCTGCTTACCAATCCATTTTCTCAACCCTCTTATGCTTCAACCCACCACCCTTCTAATCCAGTTTTCTCCATCGTCTTACTCTCCAACCCACATTTACATAACTGTCTCGATCCTCTTATTCTCTAACCCAGCAATCCAGTTTTTTCCACCCTCATACTCTAGCACCTACAACCCACTCCACCTGTATGTTTCCGTCCTCTTACGTTCAAACCCATCATCAACATCCAATGGTTTGTTTCCCCCTTCTTACTCTCAAAATCAGGACCCACCCATGCAGCTGTCTCCACCCCCACACCCAACAACCCAGCTGTCCCCAACCCACAAAAAACACCTATCTGTCTCTACCGCCTAGTTCCCTATCCACCCTCATTCACCTTGTCTACCCTCAACTAACCTCCCCTCCTACCCATCAGCCCCTCTCTATGTCTTAAACGACAACCCACCCATCCGTCTCTACCCTCTACCTCCCGTACCCATCCTCACACTTCAATACGCTTTCACGTTGTCTACCCTCAACTACCCTCCCCTCTCTGTGTCCAACCCGACAACCCCACCCATCTGTCTCTACCCTCTAGCTCCCTACCCATCCTCACACTTCAATACCCTTTGTGGCACGGATGGGAGTTGATTGGAGGGGAGGATGGGTGATCGGGGAGAGATACAGGTTGGGGACAACTCCACCCATCCTTCTCTACCCTCCAGCTCCCTACCCACCCTCACCCTTCAATACGCTTTCACATTGTCTACCCTCAACTACCCTCCCCTCTCTGTGTCCAACCCGACAACCCCACCCATCTGTCTCTACCCTCTACCTCCCTACCCACCCTCACACTTCAATACCCTTTCACCTTGTCTGCCCTCAACCAACCTCCCCTCTCTGTGTCCAGCCCGACAACCTCACCCATCTGTCTCTACCTCCCTACCCACCCTCACCCTTCAATACCCTTTCACCTTGTCTACCCTCAACCAACCTCCTCTCCTACTCACCAGCCCTTCTCAATGTCCAACCCACCCCTCCCCCAACGCCTGTGACGTGGACAAAGAAAGATGACTGTTTTATCTCCCCCTGTTTAAACACGTCTTCAGGTTGCGAGGCCCGCGTCGGATGACTCATATTGCCAGACAATAGGATTACACTACTGATTCCCAGATGACAACAGCTATTCAGCTCTCCAAGGAACTCATTAAAATTTTTTTTTAAACATTCCATCAATTTTAGTTGCCTTTGGCTATCTGACATTGCTACACTCTTCCTTTGTCTTGCATGGGCTTTCAGTGTCCAAATTGTGGATGCCTTAATTTGCATATGCATCAACTCCAGAGGACATTCTTGAATTCTTTGAAAGTTTTGAAGAGATCCAATTAATTCTAAAGACACCCTAGAGTTGAATAATGGCCCAATTCATTAGAAAACTCAAGCACCATTGTTTAAGATCATTTCCCTCTATCATATTTGTTGTCATAATTTGGGTTGAAAATATTAAAGATATTTATTGTCATTTTTTATATTTTGTTAAGAAAATGTTATCTCATATCATAATGATTTCAGTGAGTCTTTTATTTTGAACAGGACATAAATATTGGTAAATTTTTATAACTGAAATTTGGTAAAATCTGTAAAAACTTGCCCTGAACTAAAATATATAAATAAATACAGTTTGCTTAATGTTGAGAGTGTTGATGTCTACTTGCTGAGTTTGACTGGCAATGGTCTCCAAGAAATGTTAATATTTCAGTCATGTTTGACTGAAGCAAAATTAATTTATGGATGTCAACTTCCTTATTATAAGGACAACAATGTTTCAGGGTATGTGCTTGCTCCTTGGTCAGGCTGCACCAGCCAGTGAATGTGGGTGTCAAGGGGTGATAAATCTTTGAGACTTGCAGCACTTTGGGTATTCTCTGAGAGTAAGTGAGTGAGTATGGTGCTTTTAGCAATATCACGGCGGGGGGACACATTGTGCCCGTGTGGGGAATCGAACCCGGGTCTTCAGTGTGACGAGCGGACGCTTTAACCATTTATAATGGTTAAAGCGTCCGCTCGTCACACTGAAGACCCAAAGAATTAGGTTACCACACCACCCCTCCTCTGGTATTGAGCTGACAGGGTAGACCTCACTCACTCACTCACTCACTACTCTCATAGAACTGAAACTGAAAAACTATTTCAATACTTTTGCAGTAATAATGCAATAATGCAAGAATCAAACAACTTCAAGTATTTTTATTCTACTTTAGTACTTACGACAACGGCTTCAGTACGACTTCAATACTCCATACAATAATTTAAATACAACTTCAACCATGCTTCTTCAATGTTTTCTGTATTTCAATACTTTTACAGTAATAATACAACTATTTAAATACAACTTCAATACTCGATACAACTAATGTATTTCAATAGTTGGAATGCGACAAAATGGTCACCTTAAATAGAATATATGGCAGACTATTAAAGTTGACCGGTCTTATCAGAGGAGTAAGAAAAACATGACATTTATCTCCGTGAACCTGTTTACAAAGAACAAAGTTGCTTTTCTGAATCGTCATGCTAGCAGAGTCTGCCGATAGTGTCATTCAAACCTCAGCTAAGATGGCAGATGGCTGGCTTTCTCCCGTTCCCCTTTGTCTCCCGGGACGCGACAAAATAACTCAAGCTTCAAAAACTATTTTTAATAAAACCGGGCCCACGAGGGCTCCAGTTCCTGCTATTGTGTTACGCAATCTAATTTTCGCACTTGAAAAATTGTTTTACGGGATGTTTTCTGTATTAGCATTTCATCAAGGGCGGGTTACTCTGAGGGCAAACTCACTGACCCCAGCGAGCACTCACGTAATGTTATCAAAGGCAAACTGTGGGGTTCCTTCGCAAATATCAATATAATTACTCAGACAGTTGGGATTAACCTCTCCTGTGTCTTTAGCTTAATGATATTACTTTATAATTACTTGTGGGACATTTGTGGTTACTCTCCGACAGTAGTGGATCTTTGACGGGTATGATCCTTACGTGTATGATCTTATGTGTATATACTAGGGCTGTAACGATGCATCGAACTATCGTTGGATTGCAATTATTGAGTCTCTGATAGCAATTAATCGATGGTAGAAATGAAAAACTATTGATGCATCAATAGTATGTGTGATTATCGATAGTTTAGTGATTGACTTCTGTTGATAAATGCCCAATGCTAAATACAGGAAGGATTCGTTCACTTTGATTTAGTGTGCGGACTTGCAGCGTCATTGAGTTTATGTTTTAACTGTTTACTTGATTTGGGTTTCAAGTTTCTTGTCAGTTATTAAAAGAGACTGAAACTACTTCAACTTGTTTTTATTTCATATAATCTTTACATTCATTGGGAAATGACTTCAAATGAGACAATTCAAGGAGAAAAAAATAATTGCAATAGTACTGCAATAGTTGGTAGCAATAGACTAACACTATCGCAATAGTATGTTGCAATAGCCTATCGCTATCGCAGTAGTTGTTTCCCCCCTGTAGTCACCTATAGTATATATGCCTTTAATGAATTAATTATCAGATTTTGGTCATCTGTACCAACTTCACCACCAATCACCACACATCATATTATTGTTTCCATGTTTAGAGCAACCTAAACCATACCATACCATGGGTGTCAAAGTAATAAATAGAGGATATTATATGAGTGCACATGTCATACTATGTTTACGACATGAGTGCCAAAATGTTAGTATTTCCTGAGCGGATATACCAATATTTAGGCACGAGTGTTGTAAACATAGTATGATATGGGCACTCATATAATATTCTGTTTGTTACCGAAGTCGTCAAATTGAGAAAAATATACCCAAATCTACTTTCAAAGATAGGCTAGCTTCCTGCCGTCGCCTATGTAGACTGCAATGTCATAGAAGTAACGTGACGTCATAGCATTGTTCATGACNTCAACTACCCTCCCCTCTCTGTGTCCAACCCGACAACCCCACCCATCTGTCTCTACCCTCTACCTCCCTACCCACCCTCACACTTCAATACCCTTTCACCTTGTCTGCCCTCAACCAACCTCCCCTCTCTGTGTCCAGCCCGACAACCTCACCCATCTGTCTCTACCTCCCTACCCACCCTCACCCTTCAATACCCTTTCACCTTGTCTACCCTCAACCAACCTCCTCTCCTACTCACCAGCCCTTCTCAATGTCCAACCCACCCCTCCCCCAACGCCTGTGACGTGGACAAAGAAAGATGACTGTTTTATCTCCCCCTGTTTAAACACGTCTTCAGGTTGCGAGGCCCGCGTCGGATGACTCATATTGCCAGACAATAGGATTACACTACTGATTCCCAGATGACAACAGCTATTCAGCTCTCCAAGGAACTCATTAAAATTTTTTTTTAAACATTCCATCAATTTTAGTTGCCTTTGGCTATCTGACATTGCTACACTCTTCCTTTGTCTTGCATGGGCTTTCAGTGTCCAAATTGTGGATGCCTTAATTTGCATATGCATCAACTCCAGAGGACATTCTTGAATTCTTTGAAAGTTTTGAAGAGATCCAATTAATTCTAAAGACACCCTAGAGTTGAATAATGGCCCAATTCATTAGAAAACTCAAGCACCATTGTTTAAGATCATTTCCCTCTATCATATTTGTTGTCATAATTTGGGTTGAAAATATTAAAGATATTTATTGTCATTTTTTATATTTTGTTAAGAAAATGTTATCTCATATCATAATGATTTCAGTGAGTCTTTTATTTTGAACAGGACATAAATATTGGTAAATTTTTATAACTGAAATTTGGTAAAATCTGTAAAAACTTGCCCTGAACTAAAATATATAAATAAATACAGTTTGCTTAATGTTGAGAGTGTTGATGTCTACTTGCTGAGTTTGACTGGCAATGGTCTCCAAGAAATGTTAATATTTCAGTCATGTTTGACTGAAGCAAAATTAATTTATGGATGTCAACTTCCTTATTATAAGGACAACAATGTTTCAGGGTATGTGCTTGCTCCTTGGTCAGGCTGCACCAGCCAGTGAATGTGGGTGTCAAGGGGTGATAAATCTTTGAGACTTGCAGCACTTTGGGTATTCTCTGAGAGTAAGTGAGTGAGTATGGTGCTTTTAGCAATATCACGGCGGGGGGACACATTGTGCCCGTGTGGGGAATCGAACCCGGGTCTTCAGTGTGACGAGCGGACGCTTTAACCATTTATAATGGTTAAAGCGTCCGCTCGTCACACTGAAGACCCAAAGAATTAGGTTACCACACCACCCCTCCTCTGGTATTGAGCTGACAGGGTAGACCTCACTCACTCACTCACTCACTACTCTCATAGAACTGAAACTGAAAAACTATTTCAATACTTTTGCAGTAATAATGCAATAATGCAAGAATCAAACAACTTCAAGTATTTTTATTCTACTTTAGTACTTACGACAACGGCTTCAGTACGACTTCAATACTCCATACAATAATTTAAATACAACTTCAACCATGCTTCTTCAATGTTTTCTGTATTTCAATACTTTTACAGTAATAATACAACTATTTAAATACAACTTCAATACTCGATACAACTAATGTATTTCAATAGTTGGAATGCGACAAAATGGTCACCTTAAATAGAATATATGGCAGACTATTAAAGTTGACCGGTCTTATCAGAGGAGTAAGAAAAACATGACATTTATCTCCGTGAACCTGTTTACAAAGAACAAAGTTGCTTTTCTGAATCGTCATGCTAGCAGAGTCTGCCGATAGTGTCATTCAAACCTCAGCTAAGATGGCAGATGGCTGGCTTTCTCCCGTTCCCCTTTGTCTCCCGGGACGCGACAAAATAACTCAAGCTTCAAAAACTATTTTTAATAAAACCGGGCCCACGAGGGCTCCAGTTCCTGCTATTGTGTTACGCAATCTAATTTTCGCACTTGAAAAATTGTTTTACGGGATGTTTTCTGTATTAGCATTTCATCAAGGGCGGGTTACTCTGAGGGCAAACTCACTGACCCCAGCGAGCACTCACGTAATGTTATCAAAGGCAAACTGTGGGGTTCCTTCGCAAATATCAATATAATTACTCAGACAGTTGGGATTAACCTCTCCTGTGTCTTTAGCTTAATGATATTACTTTATAATTACTTGTGGGACATTTGTGGTTACTCTCCGACAGTAGTGGATCTTTGACGGGTATGATCCTTACGTGTATGATCTTATGTGTATATACTAGGGCTGTAACGATGCATCGAACTATCGTTGGATTGCAATTATTGAGTCTCTGATAGCAATTAATCGATGGTAGAAATGAAAAACTATTGATGCATCAATAGTATGTGTGATTATCGATAGTTTAGTGATTGACTTCTGTTGATAAATGCCCAATGCTAAATACAGGAAGGATTCGTTCACTTTGATTTAGTGTGCGGACTTGCAGCGTCATTGAGTTTATGTTTTAACTGTTTACTTGATTTGGGTTTCAAGTTTCTTGTCAGTTATTAAAAGAGACTGAAACTACTTCAACTTGTTTTTATTTCATATAAACGATACATTCATTGGGAAATGACTTCAAATGAGACAATTCAAGGAGAAAAAAATAATTGCAATAGTACTGCAATAGTTGGTAGCAATAGACTAACACTATCGCAATAGTATGTTGCAATAGCCTATCGCTATCGCAGTAGTTGTTTCCCCCCTGTAGTCACCTATAGTATATATGCCTTTAATGAATTAATTATCAGATTTTGGTCATCTGTACCAACTTCACCACCAATCACCACACATCATATTATTGTTTCCATGTTTAGAGCAACCTAAACCATACCATACCATGGGTGTCAAAGTAATAAATAGAGGATATTATATGAGTGCACATGTCATACTATGTTTACGACATGAGTGCCAAAATGTTAGTATTTCCTGAGCGGATATACCAATATTTAGGCACGAGTGTTGTAAACATAGTATGATATGGGCACTCATATAATATTCTGTTTGTTACCGAAGTCGTCAAATTGAGAAAAATATACCCAAATCTACTTTCAAAGATAGGCTAGCTTCCTGCCGTCGCCTATGTAGACTGCAATGTCATAGAAGTAACGTGACGTCATAGCATTGTTCATGACATCAAGTCACCATGACAAAGTGATATTTTGCCCTAGGGCATCATATGAAAAATATGAACCCCGATATTTTCGCCCTCGTAGGTAATAAATAGAGATTATTACACTGTTAAGTGTGTCATACGACTTATACGAAACAAGTGTGAAATTTTGTTTTGCTTGAGCTAGAGCGAGATTCTTATCTACCATATGATACACTTGCTGGAGTGTAGTAATTNATTTTGCCCTAGGGCATCATATGAAAAATATGAACCCCGATATTTTCGCCCTCGTAGGTAATGAATAGAGATTATTACACTATTAAGTGTGTCATACGACTTATACGAAACAAGTGTGAAATTTTGTATTGCTTGAGCTAGAGCGAGATTCTTATCTACCATATGATACACTTGCTGGAGTGTAGTAATTTCTTTATTGTCCATTTTACTCATGTACATTTGTGCAGTAAAACACCGTAAGTAAATGTGACGGCCCTCCTCATTGATGCCACATTCAATTGTTTAATGACGTCACAGACGATGAAATACCGAGACAATGGTTGCTAGGCAACAGCTATGTTTGCACATGTGCACATATTATACATATGACACGGGTTATGTTTCACCATATGGATGATAATGTCCATTATGTTGTATGTGCTTAGAGCATGCCCGTACTGGGTGGAGTACAGTGCTATATAAGTCACCATATCATTTTATTATTATTCTAAATTAAGAAAATATGGATTATAACATTTAACAAAATGTCGAAGTGCAAACACAAAACCATTGGGTTATTTTCTCTTTGTTTTATCTGGCATTAATGGTGTGCAGTACAGTTCTTTTAAAGGCAATATGATGTGCTGAAATACCATCTCACTGTCAATTCCTGTTTGTTTCCTTGCCATCTATTAACACACAAACTTTTGTATAAAGAAGAAACCATAAGACTGCATTTTGTTGTCTATAAGTGTTCACGTTTTTGTATTTTTTCCAGATTTTGTGCAAAATCTTGACTGAGGGAAAAAAATAGATAAAAGAGACATTTGAGCTTTTATCTTTTTTAAATTCTTCCTAATTTACCAACATATGATTCTGTATGCAGTGATAGTTAAACAAGTCTGTTGAAAATACTGTTTACAGTTTATAGTGAGTGGGTTTAGTTTTACGCCGTTTTTAGGAATATTCCAGCAATATCATGGCAGGGGACACCAGAAATGGGCTTCACACATTGTACTCATGTGGGGAATCAAACCCGGGTCTTCGGGGTGACGAGCCAACGCCTTAACCACTAGGCTACAGTTTAGATAGAAGATTAATGAGAGTAAGTTCTGGTGGTTGCAGTTGGCTGAAATATTTTCATGTATATAAAACAGAAAATGAGAATGATACCCATAAATGGCACTTATAAATGACACTTATAAATGCACTTTTAATGAAACATGTTCCCAATCCACTCTGGCTGACAGCCTGCAGACCAGATGTGCGGACACCCAAACACTGATTGTCACCTCTTGTAGCCCCCTTTTAGTTTGGGTCAACAAATCATCTTGATTTAACAGACTAATCTTGATCAAATATTACCCACAATGCCCCTGATGTTTCATCATTAACTTCATTTAAGCCCTGAGTATCGGATGTTCTTCAAACAGACCTGACTTCTTCAAAGATTTGTCTCAAACATCAAAGAGATTTACCCGACTCTCTGGCAACAAAATAACCAATCAGAATCCATTTGGTAGCCTATGAGCCAATCAGATTGTGTCATTACATCCTCTGCAGATCCGGTGTGGGATGACCAGAGGGTCTGCGTCTGTCACCCTTAATGACTTGGCTAGGGTGTAATTAGTTTCAATTTGCTGACCATTACAGCAGCGTTAGACACTGGATGTCGCTCTGTCAAACATGCTAGACTAAATTTGAATTGCCATAATGCTCTGCTAATGTTCACCTCCATTTTGTCTCTATTTGATGTTCGTTTGACTCAGTGATGAAAACAGGTTGCGACGGTGGCATGATTAATTGCCCTTCAGGAATTAGGAAGCAATATTTCATGAGTCAGGGACACTGAATGACTGACTTCATGTTGACTTCAAGTCCTTAGTGAGGCCTTTCTAAGATGTTTTACCACTTTGGTGGAACCTATTGGGTATGTGGTTGACAAGCTAAAAAACACAGAGGGAATGTGGAATTCGAACCCTCACTTATAGGTTTCTAGAAATTGCTGCTTCTTAGCCGATTTAGCCAATCATGACCAATCATAGAATGTAAAAACACAGAGTGAATGTGGGATTCGAACTTTCAGTCACAGGTTTACGGCAATGGCTGTTCCTTAGACAATTTGGGCACCAATGACCAATCATAAAATTATATATGAGAAGATGCAACACATTTTTATGGCATATACAGGAATTGTGTATTTGCTTATGATGTGCTTTGTTCCGGTTTGTTTCATAGACAGGGTATGAGCTAGCTTCCATTTTGAAGGTTTATGTAAGACAGACAGACAGACAAGTTTATTTCTCAACCAACCAACAGTGGTACATGAGAATATATAAACACATTGGGAAACAAATATATATATGCCAAGTGACTAGACAGGATCATTTCAATATTACTTAAGTGATTTGAACAATATGTTCAGAAATGATTTTAAGTTCTTTGAATGCCTAGCTGTTGAATTACATGATAGTTTGCCTTATTAAGGAGTCGGGTTGGGTATCGCCAACATTTTCGTATTGCGATATATTGCGATATGTGTTGGCATATTGCAATTTCTAAGATGCCTAGCGGTTAGAACAATCGGAAAAAAACAACATTATGAGACAATAAAGGTATAGTTTTTTGATGACGTAACAATTGAATGACATTATCACGTCACTGCGCCATTCTAGTGTGCCCCTAATCGAACCATTTTACATTACGTCACAATGTAAGCGAAGTCACGATGCATGTCAGTTGTCATCGCCTCGTACGGCCTCCTACAGTTAACTACACCGTTGCATCACGTTTCTTGGTTTGCTGTTGGTTCACGCAGCTAACATCACTGGTGGAAACATTACGTTTATGTTTTACGACGGTTAAAATGTC
>VKKT01003108.1:127416-147408 GCA_008038995.1 Haliotis laevigata | reverse complement strand
AGATGAGACATATTCAATACACATGAAAAAGCATAAAATATCTTTGAGATGACCCCTTGTGCCCGTAGGCAACACATGCATTTCATGCTAGGTGAGTCGACGGTCCGTCGTCATACCTGGCTGAGCGACCTACTTGCCATCTATAGTCTGATCTATTGTTTTCAGCAGCTATTCGTACTTTTCTAAGTTTTGCCCGACTTAACGAGAAAACATGCATTTCTAGATATCCTATTACACATCCCACTGAACGCCCAGTTAGGCCGATATGGGTTATTTCAACATATGCTACTTGAAGTTGTGTAAATTTTAGGGATACAGGGTAACAGCCTAAAAACAGTTTTTTTCCTATTTTCGAAAGTACTTTAGTCATGAACAAAAGCGGGCAAAAAGAAAAGAACTTCGGGGTCGGAACCGAGTTGTCACTCTGAACTCTGGAGGAAACTCAGTGATTTTACTGCTCGCCTACAGCAAGCGGTTTCCCGCATTGCGTGACTTGGTATTACAGCAACACAGCAGTATGTCATCACAGTGGAAACACATAGAATGGACACATATTATTCCCATAACAGGGCTTATTGACCAGCAGACGCTTTAACACTGAACTGTACTTCTCCGCAAACACTTTTCATGTGAATACAGTTATGCAGTGTAATGCTCAAAAAAACCTTTGTGTCATGGATATGAATGATGACGAAAAGTGGTGAGTGTGCTCAGTTATTAATTTAGGGCTTGCAGCACCCTATCGAATGTCAGGCCCTTGTCATGTCAATAAACAGCAACCGAGAAACCGTTTTAAACCTCAGCAAACGCATCTGACTGGTAAGACTTGTATACTAGGCCAGTATAAGACAAACGCTTGTTTTAACTTCCTGGGGGCGGTGGGGTACCCTAGTGGTTAAATCGTTCGATTCCCTACAAGGGTACAATGTGTGAAGCCCGCAGTGATATTGCTGGAATATTGCCAAAAGCGGCGTAAAACCGTACTCACTCACTCACTCACTTTAACTTCCTGACAGTGTAAGATCGACGCCACGCAAGTAACAATTCTATACAGGTTACACGTCATTATGGAACCCGTGATCATTGGTGGACTCGAAGCACAGTTACCTACTCATCCACCCCAACACTTAGGTTTTGACCCGGAAAGTAAAATAGAGACTATAGTGCGCTGCCCAAATGAACCGTTCAAAATGTTTTGTGCGATTTGTGATAGCAGAAATGAAAGATGAAACATTGATTTTTGTTGCCTTGTATACACAATCTGCACATGGTACTGACACCTCATGACCTGACCCCAAATTGTGTATTTCGGCTCAAACTTCTGGTGCTCATTGTTGACAGTGATCACTGCGAAATCGGGATGGTGAATCCAGGCAGCTTACGTGATCAGTGGCAGGAGAACAGTCAACTACTGAAATTCATTTAGATAACTAAGAAGGAGAATAATTGTGGTCGAAGGTCAGAGTCACATCACACATCGAAATGCTGCAGACCATGGCACTGCTTTGATCTGGCTCTGTGACCTTGGTATTTGTTTTAATACCCAGAGATACGGCAGACATTTTAATTCTGAAATTTTGCGAAATGGAAATTTACAAATACTTTTAAAAGTGGTCAAATGTGACATCCGAATCCTGGATGAGACATAACCCAACAGTGAGTCAGTGAGTGAGTTTAATAATACGCCGCACTTAGCAATATTACAGCTATATGGCGGCGGTCTGTAAATAATCGAGTCGGGACCAGACAATCGAGTGATCAACAGCATGAACATCGATCTACGCAATGGGGTACCGATGACACATGTCAACCAAGTGAGCGATCCTGACCACCCGATCCCGTTAGTCGCCTCTTACGACAAGCATGGGTTACTGAAGATCAATATTCTAACCCAGACCTTCACAGGTACACAACACAACAACAGTATCAGAATTTACACTTGACTGAGAAAGTGTAATCCCAAATATAGGATATGTTACAAATACTTAGCGCACTCAAAATGGTTGTCTGGTATACAACCAGGAATTTCTCATATAACATCCCGTCGTATGAAATATTGTTTCACAAGTGACCTTTATCTACTCCACGATCTTCACGTGTATTCTACCTCACAGTTTTTGAAATCCTTAATCTGTTCTCGCCGAGAAAATATCATTCCCCTTTCTCCTTTTCGTTACTTGTCACATAGGGCGGTTGGGTAGCCAGGTGGTAAAAGCGTTCGCTCGTCACGTCGAAGACCAGGGTTCTACCATGGGTACAATGTGTGAAGCCCATTTCTAGTGTCCCCCCGCCGTAATATTGCTGGAATATTGCTAAAAGAGGGGTAAAACTAAACTCACTCTCTCCCTCACTACTTGTCATTTCACCCATTTCAAAGTTCCGGTTAGAAGATAATATACATCCCAAGTGAAAAGAAGTGTATGTTGAGAGTTTCATGGATTTGTCGTCCAGAGCACATTGGAAGGGAATGTTATGCAGGCTGCCATCTGGTTTTCTACAAACGCTAGTACCTATGAACATAGGGAATGGTAGGCGGAAAACAAACAGCAGAACAAAGTTAATCTTTTTTCTTTAAAAAATCCAAGCTTGAAATAGGACAGTGTAAACAGCCAGGACAAGCTTGAAATAGGGCATGATGCCTTGATTGTGGCATGTCATTGTTTCCCCGGTGCATAGATCAATGCTCATGACGTCAGTCAATGGATATTCTGATCCAGACACGGTGAACTACAGACCACCGCCATATATTTGAAATAGTGCTACGGCATACAAACCCGAGGTCAACAAATAATGATTGTTTTATTGACAGTTTCTACATTAAAGATGGATTTGTATTTGGCAGAAAGTATAAAGAAAAGCCGTCTCTAGAACGTTGAGAAATTTAAGAGACCGATCACAGATAATCACAAAGAAAATAATGTAAATGTATTAGTAAATGCATGTCAGCTCCTAGATATACAATGTTGTTGCGTTAACTGCTTCGAGTGTGTTTTTAGCATATACTCGAGAAGATCCGTGTTAGAATTGATCATCAGTAACCCATGCTTGTCGTACTAGCGGGATCGGGTGGTCAGGCTCGCTGACTTGGTTGACACATGTCATGGTATCCCAATTGCGTAGATTGATGTCAAACCAGCTAAATTCCACACTACTTGAATAGGCTTCCTTTTTGCTGCTCAGGATCAGTCACTTCCCACCTGCAATCGCCTAAATGTGATTCCTAAAGAAAATAGTGACATGAAATGCCGACTGTGTAATGAATTTACAGAGACTGTCCAACACCTTNTCAGTGGATGCCCTTCCTTGGTACAAACAGAACAATATTATCTTAAACGACATGATGGCATGGCTTGTTGCTTTTACTATCATCTCCGCCGTGCCTGTGGCTTTGACTCCGATCGATGCCCATCCATGGTACGACCCTGAACATGTCCAGGGCGTCATGGAAAATCATGCTTTTCAACTTTTGTGGAATAGGCCTATATACAGCCTCAGAAGAACCCCTGCCAACAAACCTGATCTTGTCCTTTTTGATAAAGCCAATGAATTTTCTGTCCCTATTGAGAGCAGCGTGATTGGCAAGATTCAGGAAAAGCATGATAAATATGCGGACCTCGCCTTTGAAATCGCTTGCATCCCAAGTACACTGTCGTCAGGCTCGGTGCCCTTTGTTTGGTACCTCCTGATCTCTTGGCACAGATCAGAAGAGTGCCCGTGTTCTCCACCGAGAGCACAGTCTTTCTGACACTCTGGGTAATGCAGAAGGCTGCAGTGTTGGGGGGCCTTCATATTCTCCGGAAAGGTCTTGGTGGGTGCAGAGGGTGCGACGGCTCTGAGCTGATGAAGAGCCTTACCAGCCTGGCTGTGCCAAGATCACCCGAACCCCTCTGCTGCATATTATCTTTAATCTGTAAAACATAATAATAGTGCATTTATATAGCACTAATACTCGAAGCGCACAGTTAAAGTCTAGTTAAGGACAGCTCATTCAAACAGATGGGTCTTCAAACATGTTTTGAACGATTTGAATGTTGGATTAAGTCTTATTTCGAAAGGAAGTTGATTCCATTATGTGGCTGCCGAATAAGAGAAAGAGCGATGCCAATAGCTTGCAGTCTTTGTTTTCAGAGGAGATGTTGTGCTTGGAATCTGAGAGTTCTAAGTTGTCTGTAAGGCTTCAGTAGTTCACACAGGTAATCAGGTGCGTCACTAGCAATGCATTTATACGCAAGGCACAGGACTTTGTAGTAAATACGTTCTTTCACAGGAAACCAATGAATACTTTGGAGAATGGGAGTTATATGGTCATATTTTCGCGTGAGAGTCACAATTCTTGCGGAAGTATTTTGTGTTTTCTGGCGCTTATTTATTGTTGTCTGAGGAGCCCCCCAGAGTAGGCTATTGCAGTAGTCTACCTTGGATATGACTAATGACAGAACAAGGATGATTGCCGATTGTTTGTTGAGATACTTCCTTATATTTCCAATGTTTCTAAGCTGGAGGAAGCAGTTCCTGTTTAAGTTGTTGACGTGGTTCTCCAAGGATAACTCAGAATCAAGATGGGCACCTAGATCTTTCACTACCTCTGCTACCTTAATGAGACAACTCCCAATAGGTACCTAAGTGATATCAATTTTGGACCGCCTCAGCTTGGGTCCAACTATGAGGCACTCCGTTTTGTCATCGTTGAGTTTCACAACTGGATTGTCTGGTCAAGACTCGATTATTTACAGACCGCCGCCATATTGCCATTAATTCAGGATATGTCCTAGTGACAGTTTCACGATATACACTATTTGTTATGCCACTACTTCGAGACATGTACTTTGTTGAAAGTGGAGTAATCGCGTTTTGTACACGTCGGACATCAACTTGTAACAACATAATGACCTATCAACACCCCTACAAACCATGATACAGTTTCTGGAGGAAACTTGGTGAATATGATGGACGAGTTCTGTCAAGGTAGTATGAGTTCACAGATATATCTCTGATCCTGGTTACGGCAGCCGGTGTCGTCAAAGGTCAGATCTGGCTCTATCTCTAAGCACTCAGTGCTTCCTTTCTTGTCAAATCCTTCCACCAGCGAGTTGTCCGCCACCCACCTCCACTCCCCGTCTTTGTCCGAGTCTGTGCCGCCTAGAAAGTACTCTCTGGATCCATCTGAGAACACATGTTTACTCTAATTACATTCCCAGATCACAACAACAGCAGCAACAGCAGCAGTAATAATGTATGTTTATTGACTATGGATTTCATGCCTATAACGTCCTGTCATTATAACAGATTCGTGTCCACTCGCATGTCCTTAGTAACTCCCTTTGGAGTATACAACCTGAGCTGCCATTTCAGACAATCCCTGCCAGGAAAACAGAACGTGGCTTCTTGATGATGCACTTTGATCACACAATGTGGTGATGTTTTTATCGCACATGTATGTGATGTAATACCTATCATAACGGTCATGCTCACATGCGTGAGAACTCAAGTGGTAATGAGTGAGGGAGTTTAGTTTAACGCCGCTTTTAGCAATATTCCAGCAATATCACGGCGGGGGATACCAGAAATAGGCTTCCCGCATTGTACCCATATGGGAAATCGAACCAGGGTCTTCTGCGTGACGAGCGAACGCTTTAACCCATCGCCGCCCAAGTGGTAACTTTCATCCATATTCGCCATGTATTCGCTGTGTTCATTCAGTCCGGTACGACCAACACGCACTCGCACTTCACAAACATTGATCACGACTATATGTCTCGACATCTATATTGATCTCACGTATATAAACTGGTCACACACATTGATATCACCTTACACTTGACTTTCATTGTAAGCCACATCCATAAATATATTTCATGCATATTCTGACTCACCATACCCTGTGGTTACATATACATAATGCGATGTATAGATCATAACCTTGCATTTGAATAATACCAACACACTCGTACACATAAATAGCTCACAGACACCAGAATCTATTTATGATGGCTTCGTACAGAGCGTGACGTGTGACGCCCGCGTTGTTCTCTAAATCTTGGCCCGATATTTGTAAATGGCCAACGGCGCATTCTCTACCCGCACCTAAGTTGATTTGCTCGTTACACATAGAGTACCAGTTTCTTCAGTTCCAGCCTTGTTTCCTCTGGTTTTGATTTTGTAACCCGTGGCCGTGTAGCGTTGTGTTGTCGGCGATGTTTTTCTAAACTATTCTCTAACACATTTAGCATCGCGCCCAAAGGTCGGTATGGTGATATTACTTTCAGTTTGCATCAAACGTTAAGCTATGTCATGTTAATTATCCACAGTCTCAAAGTTCATTACGATGTACACTTGTGGGTACAAACATGGCAAGTTGACAACCCATCTATCTTTCATTAGGAGACACGACTTTGTATTTAGTTGATTTGCATAGCATCAAAAGACTTGACGCTACTATTTTCATTACTCTGCCCTAAAGGTACCAACATATGTTATTCTCTTTTTGGTCTAAAGTGAGAAAATACACACACACTAGATATCAAATTGCCCACCCTTTTTCACGTTGGTGGGGAGGTCATATTTGGACCTGAAATAAATTTATATACATACTTAAAAAGTACCCAAAACACATCCACTCATCACTGTTTGTAGTTATGGTTACTTGGTTAACCAAGATTGCATATGCTTACATAACTGTATGGACATAACAACATCTTGAACTTATCACGAACATATTTGGGCTCAGAAAATACCTCTGCCTATTACTTTACTTTAAGTGTTTACAATAGTTATCGATATACCACGTGGATTGATTATCGGGTCAATATCTGGGGTTATTCACTTTTGACAACGACCTCTCAAGGGGTTGGTTATCGGATAACCATCCTTCTCCAGAGGTTGGTTATCATATAACCCCCTAGGGCGGTTATCTGACCGACTGTTGGGGCAATATCGGGAAAAAGGCTCGTCCTCGCCTCACCTTCTTCCCGGTATCGCGCCTCGAGAAGAACTTTTCCCTTAGCACATCGGGTTTGACAACCTATGCCTCTACCTCAATGTTTTTGTTGGAAACATCTTCAATAAATAAATACAGAACCATTCAAGAACCTTTCTTTCATTATAGAATCATGAACATTGCAGTTAATTAGAATTCAACTAAAATAAGTATGTTTTTGACCTTGTGGTATATGCGAATTAACAACCTTAAGCTCGTGATTCGCTTCGTATAACCACCTCTCGGTTCCCTCGAGGTGGTTATCACAGCGAATCACTCGCTTGGCGGTTATTATTTCACAAATATCTGCACCAAGAAACCTTGGATCGTTACACACGATATCAAAAGTCTTGCTTCTGTCATCGATTATTTACAGGACGCCCTCATATGGTTTAAATAGTGTTGAGTGAGGCAGGTTCAACGACAAACTCATTGAATAAAAACATCTTCGTGGCTTGTATATCATACTTTGTGATTGTACTTTAGCGACATTGTATCAAATATCATGTTATATACAGCTAAGGGATAGCCACAGCCATTACTCGGGTACTTCAAGCCAGTATTCATTGTCTTGTCAATCAATATCTTATTTATGTTTTCCAATTCTAAAACTACTTTAAATTTTTAAATATATAAAAACTTGACATTCATTACATCTCTTGCATTATACATAGAGAAACTCCCCCGAGTGTCTTGTGATATCAAATATATCACCACGAGTTGATAAACATATGTTATATTTGGGATTACATTTTCTTAGTAAAGTACAGATTCTAGTTCTTTTGTTGGGTTGAGTCCCATATGGGATTCGAACCCACAGCCTCAGAGTCAGGCACCTTATTGCCAGCACACAAAGTCAGCCACATAACCCGCTTAGCCACCGCGACTTCCACAAAAATGGAAGTCGGACAACTGGTAGTCCCACGACCGAAAGCTAGGCGGCTGACTTTGTGTGTTGATATTCTGTGTTTACTATAATCCGTAATCTACGTTATCACTAGAACACTGCACTGGCACACTGTTTGATCTTGTGTTCATTTATGTACATAGACTATTAACTGAACACTGAAATTCACGTTGTTTCTGAATCCATTCTATCCTATGTATGTTTCTCTGTGGAACGTCAAAAACATACAAATATGTACATAAAAATATTTTATTGCACTTAGAACCCAACTGTTAGAAATATGTTTCTAACGGAAATGCAAGTTCACAGACACGATATTGATGTTGCTGTAAATGAATGATCAAAGATCATTAAGAACACTATGGATGTTCCACAAATAAAGTCATTTAGACATAAATATTAAATGTATATATTTGATATTAATTTATTCTGTTCTCTGTATATATAATGGCAACGTAAAAGGCAGTAAAGTGCCCTTCATTTATCTCTCCACATATACGTGTCGGTCAGATCTTAGCAGCAACGGTTACATTGTCCTTAAGATGAGTTCTAAAATGGATTCTAACACAGCTTTAATAGTTTCCATGGAGTCGAATCAGTCAGCACAACAGTAAAAGTTACAGGTCGTTACTATGACAGAAAGAGGATTTTGAAGACTTTGTATTTTGCAATTAAAAGCGGAATAATGTAAAGAAAAGCAGAAACAATGTAAACATGTTAATGCATGAAAAGGTATCAAAACCAATCATTTCAGAAAATAGGTATAATCATGATTGATGGTTTGGTGTGCTGTGTAATTAGTATCGTCTAATAATGTCATTATCGCATGTTCTTTACTATGTCTTTTCGTGATGGACGTTTGGAGGTAGGAAAAGGTTCCTGATATGAAAATATTCAAATCTCTTTGTGATTTCTCTTAACGATTTTCACCAACCAAATAGCAATTATTAGACAGTGGCGCTATATCCTGGAGTTTTATTCCTTGTGATTACAAGTATACTGGCATTTTCCGTATATACAAATGTATGTACGTCAATACCGTTACATACTACTGGTATAAGACCGTAAAAATGTTGTCTCTCGTGAAATGGTAGAATAAATATTGCATTACCTGAATAAGAAATTGTTTTCAGGGATTAATGTCAAAAGAAATCTTAAGCCTTAAGCCTTTCCCCGTCATGGAAAGAAAATTACAACATATAACTGACAGAGAGATAGATAGATACATAGATAGACAGACAAACAGACAGACAGACAGACAGACAGATATATCGACATTACCACTTCTTTTCAGGGACGGAACAACTACACAATAAGTATGTCGTGTCTTGCCTTCTTCCACAATGCGGTTGACAATAGTCCATTTAGCAGTTGTGTCCACCTTGGCTAGCTCTCCCCCCTCGCTGTGGCATACACCCCGTGCCTCCTCCCACATCACCCTGTTGGTGTGGACCTTGTAACAGAAATACGCCTCGTTGTCGTAGATGTAGCCCGGTGAAGCCACGCACGCTGGAACAAAGGCCACACAAAGATACAAGAACCTAAATATGGTTTCAAGATATGTTATATTTTGATTACTCTTTCTCGGTAAAGTACAGGTTTTAGGACCTGTTTGAGTTGAGTCTCATCTAGGATTCGAACCCAAGCTCTCAGATGGAGGCACCTAATCGCCAGCACATAAAGTCAGCAAGCTAACCCACTGAGCTACCAGGGATTCCACTTAAATGGAAGTGGCAGTCTAAATTACATACTTTGTGTACCCCACTGACAAGTGGAAATTTGCACAGGTACCATTCCCGAAGCTAGGAAAACACAATGCCTTTCAGGAACACAGGACCAAAATCCGGATTGTACCCCACTGAAATCAACGCAAACACTGTACGAAATACATGTTATGACTTTGGGCATATATTTCATACAATTCCATACCTTTGAAACATATGCTCATGGTATGTTTTCGTGTGCATAAGCGTCTCTTTCGTGTATGGTATGACCGGATTTTCAGGTATTTCCCAGCATGAATTCAAAGCCAGACACTCAAGCAAATACGTGACCATAGTGCTTTTTCAAAACATTTTCTTTTAATTGCAATATTTGTTGAAATTTCCGATTTCGTTGAAAGTTTACCCGGGTTGGAAACATGGAAATGACCTTTGGCGGGGAAACGTCCGTCAATTTTCAGTTTCAAATGTTTACACAACTTAGATATTTGTGCATCATACAGGATATCAAAGGAATGTATATGAACGGTTGTTATATGTTCATTTTACCAGTGCTCAAACAAGATGATCATATGTTCCCATCATGCGAAATACTTGGTTCATGTAACTTCATTTTCACACATTTTCATAGGTTTTAATCAACGTTCATGGACCTCACTAACCTCACCATGTAAAGAGCCTCGCAATGAAAAGAGCATTATGCATTCTGCCTTGTTAAGTTGCATTCGTTCTTGCTACCAGTATCAGTTACGCCTTGTGTGCACTGTTGGCAAATATTAAGTATGAGGTGTTTGTTTCGAGGGGTTAAAGTGGTGGACAAAGGGCGATGCGCTTCCTCTTTGTCCTCGCAAGTATCCCTATATATATCTATGGAATAGCATTTTATCTCTCTTTGGGCACAGCCAAACACCCGAGACAAACCAACTCGTAATTTCAAAGTCTATTTAGTTCGAGCAACACTGCTCTATAAAATGGAGCGCACAACTGGAATATCATTGCACTAAACGAGGCCGTTTTGATAGTCTAACAGTGCTTCAACCATGTTATTTCCCTTTCCGCTCAGCCGTTTCTGTAACAACTTCAAGTTATCTGCATTTGTTTCAGCATCCCAAACAAACAATGTCATATCAAATGATGTGTTCTGTGAGGCATTAAATGAAAAAAAATGTTTTTATGCCGTGTAGCGATTATGACCGGATGGCACACATGCAAATACATAGTTGAGTGTCCGTTTAACAACCTATTGAACGTGTGTAAATCTGACAGCCAGATGATACGTACATTCCAAACGTTGTTCATATAGACATTAAACGCCAGATGAAACTTTCATTTGCTAAGGTAAGTAAATTTGGGAAAACTGTTGCTTCGTAGCATCTTTGTGTATACAGCAGTGTGTTTGTATTGTAAAAGCAGTGTCTGCTTTGTATGTCATAAGATATGTACATAATAACATAATGATAATAATAATTTATTTATACAGCGCCTGGTATCCATCTGACTTAGTTGCTCACTGGACGCTGTAATCAGAATCTGATTATATTCACCCCAGATAACCCAAGCTGCCTGTTAGGCGCTAGATAGTTATAGTCCAACCGGGTACCCATTTTCTGCTGAGTGAGCAGAGGCAGTTTTGAACAAACTCACTTACCTAAGGCGAGACCACATGTATCACATGTGCTCCGTTGTGGGGCAGGACCGAAGTCTTAGAAACTCTCAAGATTCAAGCTGCCAAACACGGTCAACTCGACGAGCTCGACGTTGCTTAACTTCAACTGATTCGTGACCTGCTCTACGCACAGGACCACACACCGCCACATAAGCTCAGTTACTTAAAATGTAATGTAATTACCATAACAAAAGATATTACACACTTTTCGGAATAGCTTATTGTATCTTACAACCAAACACACACACATACACGCACACGCACACGCACACACACTGAGTTTGTCAATTTCAAATATAAAAGGAGTCGACAACAGATTTTAACGGCATGGGAAAGTGCCGAAGTTTAGTCACAACAAAACTTCAGATAGAGCAATCTGAACCGCCAAAACATTCGGATGCAAAGTACCAATAACATCCATCTTACAATTATTCATTACTGATATTATTTATTACAATTCCACAACATGTTAAATTCTTTTGGACAAGAAAAGGAAATTACTAAAAATACCGTATGCCTAATGCTCACCCATAGACCCGATATATGAACCTTTTAACCAGACACCAAGGTTTATCCATCAAAGGTATATGAATCCAGTATTGTGTGTGACTTAAGGGAATATTTTTAAATCCGAAAACAGAGAGGACGTTTTAACGAGGAAACTACATAACGCAGCTATGAATATAATATGATGGATCCGTGCAAATAACATTGATAGTGGATGACTACTGCCCTGGTAGAGAAGATTTACAAATATGATTACCCACTGGATTTACGCTTAGATGGGTACAGTCTCTATAACTCTTTGAGTTATTCCAATTGTCATGAATGTATGCCCAAATCGTGAATATGTTATCAATATCATGGAACCGATACTTACTATTTGTCACGTATGATTAATAACTGTACTAGATTTTCAAGCAATATAGAAATTGTAAAATCAACAGCTCGTTATCTGCTCGGTCGAATATGTTTCTAGTGCCACAAAATCTATATATCAACCGAATCCTTAAAATATAATAATGTGCAATATCTCCCATAACAGAACACTTTCACATTCATATATTCTGGACAAAAAGTCTCCCGGGGACTTGTTCAAACACGGGAAATTGAATCTAGTTTATTGGTGACTTTCATTAATCAGATGAACCTTTCATTAAGTGCAATTCAAGTTGCAACAGAAAATACATAATTCATGTCAGCGACTTCAATGACGGAACACGTGTATTGTATTCGCAAGTGTATTATGGAACGCGGCAACGATTGGATAGAGAAATGGTGTTATGCCATTGTATACCAAATAACAAACTATCAGATTGAGTGTATAACATTAACATTAAGATATAGGTGAGGTGAGGTGAAATTGGGTTTAACGTCGTGCTTCGCTCATATGACGACGTGCATGCGTGTGTATGTGTATGTGACTGAAACTGGTTTTATGGTGCTAGCCCACTGAGAGACCATGCCGCAGTGAAACATGAATACCCCACTCAGACATATTATACTGACTCCGAGCCGACCAGTCTTTGTTGTATCCATTAATGCCGAGCGCCAGGCAGGGACCAACAAGTACCATATTTTAACGTCTTTTGGTATGACGCGATCGGGGATCGCGACTCGCGACCTTCCGCTCTCCGGGAGTCCAGATATAGAAAGGGCTCGAACTTGTCGATCATAGTGGCGTGGTCGAACGCCCTAACGAACCCGATGTGGCAGCCATATTACCGAACCATTGAAACACATGTTATATTAGTGTCAATATTACAACACACCCTTTACCCATAACAAAGTATTTACGGGTGTTTTACATATATGACAAACTTAACCCAGGTGATTTGACATTTTAAGGGTATTGAAATCCATGTCCTACATTCAGAGCATTTACGTTTGTTACACTTGCTAGAAAACACATGAAAACAATGGCCAGATTTACACACCTGTGAAATACATGTAAATACAGTGTTAAGTGTTCGATTATATAATCACTTCTTTAAATATGTGTAAATCTGACAGCCAGATGATTAGATTTTAAACATTGTTTATATGGCCTCCGGATGAAACGGTATTTTCTAACGTAAGTACATTCGGGAAATACTGTTCCTTCGAGTCATGAAAGTGGTCAAACGCAACTTATGACGGATGAAAAACATCCTGAAAACAAGCGTAACACTCGCAGTCACATTATCTTTAAATAATATGATAAATAAAATCCGTTTTAAGTACTATAATCTCAGGCAATATGATTCGTTACAATTGTTAAAGGTAACATACACGCGACACGATAGTTGCATACTATGCATCATGGGATATTAAATGTTATTTCATATTCACCTGTCAAATCTATATAAAGTTTCGCGGTTTGTTGTTTAGCACCAGCTACATGACGACTGTTTGTAAGTAATCGAGTCTCGTCCACACACTGCAGTGACTGACATCATGAAGATCAATATCCACAAGAACGATAAGAAAACATGGATCAAGTACATCAGCAGGCCTGAACACCCGATCACAAGTTAGTCGCCTCTTACAACAAGCATCCTCACGGGTAAATACATGGTTAACAATCGGTGCTACCTTATGTAATTAAACGCTTCCACAATAGTTACCTGTTGTGTACAAACTTGTTCCTGTGGAATCTCTCAACGCCATGTCCTGTGGCAGAGCGGAATGACACGTGCATCTTCCTGTTGAAGGTGAAAACGCAGTGGTTAAGGAGCCTTTCTCGGATTCACATAAACCAATACAAACTAATTTGCTCGGCGATATTTCCGATCTTAGAATGAAGTTATTCGCAGATTTGCCAGAAATAAACCTACTGTAGGACAGTTTTTTCAAAGTAATTCCCACAGAAGTAGTATAGAGCACAAATATGAGTACCCCAACTATTTGGAGGTACATATCGAGACGCAAGCGTAACGCCACTTGTGATTCTTCATGTATTCTGTTTCGGCAGGCCTATTGTGCAGTGACAGTCAAGAAGGCTTTCAGTGAAAGGTATTGATTCTATGGATTTGGATATTGTTTATTGTCAGGGTTGATCCCATATTAATTGTAAATCATTTCAGCTCCTGCATAAAACACTTTTACAGTACCCATTTACCAATTGCTTATCTTGGATGTGTCCGGAAATCAGCAGTAATGGCCAACAGTTAGAAGCACGGTAATGGAAACGCAATGAATAAATGATAAAATGAAACACTTGTCCCATCATCACGTGGTTGACCTCGGATAAAAACGTCCGGGGTAACAAATAGAGAAATCGAATGTTGGGCAGAAGTGTTGACGTTCAACGGTCTACAGAAACTAAATCGCAGTCAGTCACGGGTCATGTTGAATGCATGGGAAGTGACTGGAACGGTATTCTGAAACCCGACCTCAACTGGTTCACAGAAGTGAATTGATTAACTCCCGCGGGAATTAGTCTGTTGAACAAGTGAGCGAGTGAGCAAACATACTCAATAAAATAAAAACTTGACTCGATTCCAAAATGATAGTAGTGTGAGCATTGTGATGACAAATAGTGTGTATAATGCTGCTATCATCCAGGAAATAACACAGATGATGACAAGTGACTTTCGGCATCATGGTAGTGGACTGATAATGCATGACGTTCAATCACGCAGTCGTCTTGCCTTCCACCACACTGATAACACTTTGGGCACAAACAGTCAACAACATGTGTGACCTAACAAGGCGAGCGGGAAACAGACAGAAGAACCTATCCGACCAGTCTTACCGGAAGCCATATGCAACGGTGCTTGACCAAGTTGTTGAAAGGTCTTGTATTCATTCATCTCCTGGTGCAGGTCATTCCATATGTGTTCGTCGGGTTCAAATCTGGCGAGTCCAGCCCATGAAGTTGCTCGTGAGTATAATTCGTGCCACTTAAATAAGTTACAGAACTATGTAGCTGCATGAATGGCAGAGGGGCAGATCTAAACTTGGTACGTTTCCCTGAGCGACAACCAGCTGAGATCGACCGTTGGCACAAAATGTTCCCCAAACCATTACGCTGTCCCCTCCAGATCGGTCAACCTGATCAGTGTGCGTGATGTTCCCCATTCGTGCTCCAAATCCATACAATATCCTCGACAAAGCGAAATGTCAAGCGTGCCTCGTAACTGAAAAAACTCCTGTTCCACTGGTTCTTGTTGAATCTGCCATGTTTGCGGATCCATCGTAAACGTAACGCACGATGAAATGGCTTCAAAGCTCTGATACCCGCGGTGCGCAGTCGGTAATTGATGTTCTGTACTGACGCTCTGTACAACAACTGTCTGTTCACGGATGATGTTGAGATGACGTAGCCTAATTTGTATGTCAATCTGATGTGACGTCACGCGCAGGCCTTGGACAATCCGCAACGGAGACTCCCTGTTCCACACGAATCTACAGATTGTATTGTACGAGGACTACAGCCCAACGATCGAACAACTGCTACAACGGATTGTCCAACATGAAGCCTATCCATGGCGGCTGATTTGTGAGCTTGGACAAGCAACTTGAAGCTTTTTGATAAAACATACATTTTTTTCATGCATTTTCCTTTCGAGCATTATATTTTGGGCTTGCATTCCAAAGCATCTACGATCACTGTGTTTCACTCTTTCCTCATCTTTTATGTTTCACGTCGGTAGCCAGGACAGCTTAAAACTAGCCGCCATTATTGTATGTCTGGCACAAAACTAAAAACAAAGACTAAAACATTTTTGGTGAATATATTGCTGTCATGTTTCTACTTTTGTTGAGTATAAATCAGTCGCATCAGGAAGAGCGAATCTTTATTCGAACTCATGATCAGAGAATTCTGGCATGATAGGTCCTTTGACTTTTCGTACTTTATCTACTAGCAAGTGTACGAACTTCCTTTTAATATAATCGAAATTAACGATTTTCAATGTCTGTTTTCAGACAATAATAACATTGGTACTTGTGCGTCCCCAATCAGTTATTGTTGCTCATCAAATAAATAGTGACTGTACTGTACTGTAGTATTGCTTTGTGATCATTCGCAATGACTACGTCAATTACAGCGGGGACGGTGGGGTAGCCTTGTAGCTAAAGCGTCCGCTCATCATGCCGAAGACCCGGGTTCGATTTTCCACATGGGTAAAGGTGTGAGGACCCTTTTGGTGTCCCCCACCGTGATATTGCTAGAATATTGCTAAACGTCGCGAAAAACCATATTCACTCACTAACTCGCTTCATGAACATTTGTTGAAAAGAAAATGTCTGATAACTTATGATTGACCATGAACAAATACGGAACGTTCTTTGTTCAAAGAAACAATCTTAAACTACTAGGTCCCCTCAGCTTTCATGCTTGGCTGATATGAAACCGTTCACTCAGCGCAAGTCTTGATGTGATGTTAAGTGTTGTGAGACGACCCATGGATGGATGGATGGATATGGGCTATGTCACAAAAACTAATATCACATCAAAACTTGCGCTGAGTGACAAGCACTTTCCACCGTGGATTCCCAGCCTATGTTTGAAGCAAGACGACTGCTGCTGATAGGTGGATATTATGATATACTGAATATAGATGATATATACATTACAGAATGTTCAAGTATAGAAGTTCGTGAAATATATACTTCTGTTTCTCTACTGGAACATTATATATAGTTCTTGCTAAGACTACGCTGGTGTATTCCAGTTGCTCAAGAAACTACCAGACGAATTATCGTAACTAGCACGTCACTGTCCTCATTCTGAATCTTAACAGAATCAATGTAATGACATGGCAAAACTGTTTTACTAATGATTATACGGGCACAAAACAATATGAAAGGATGTCACATCAAAGCCTATATTTCCTATATTTGCACTGATCGAAAAGTAGACTCTTTAAGAATATCCCATTTTGACTTGCAGAACTTATATGAAAACATATTTTATTCCATTGAATATTTATGCACTGCTTAAAAGATAATTATGTTCTTATTATTACTCAAATATCATGCACAATATAAAAGGTTTCTTCTGTCGGCTGTCTTTCTCATTGCAAAACAATATATCATTAGTTTTGTCTCCTGGAATTAGTATTAACACATTTGCAGAAATAGTAAAAGATAGTTTCAGTCTAATAATTTTGTCGCAGCAAGCTTTGAAAGCTTTGTTTTCTTTAAAAAGTGGAATCAATATGTTTACTAATTTGCCATTAGATGTGCTATTAAAACTGTTCGATGTTAAGAAACTACCTATATTGATGTATGCTACGAAAATTCTGGGTTATCTTATCAAATGCTTATCTTTATCAATATAGACTAGCAGGAATTGGAATACCTTGTTGGGCGTTACAAGTAAAACAGCTATTAGACAAGTATGTTTTTGGATATGTATGGAAAAACCAACTAGACTTGGACCTTTCATCTTTTATAGGAACCTTTAGAAATAGATGTATTGATATAGATACACAAACTTGGTTTACACGTATTCATTCTTATCCTTAACTGAATTTATATTGTGACATTAAACTTTCTTTTGAGAGAGAGGTGTATATTACTTGTCTGGATGTACCAGCTTATCGTAAGGCTCTTAGTATATTTCGCTGTTCAGGCCATCAGTTAATGATAGAGTCTGGAAGAAAATCTGGTCTGACAAGAAATTCTAGATTGTGTCCATTTTGTGTTATACCTGTAATTGAGACAGAATATCACATGTGTTTGGAATGTCCTTCTTATGATAAACTGGTATTACTTTGCACATCACACGATTAAGGTATTTTAAATCGTTGAGGGAAGTCTTTGTTCCTTGCATTCAAACAACGTAACAATTACCTTAACAAAACTTGTACAACCCTTTAAGTGTATGTTTATTGATGTATCTTGTACAGTGCTATGGCGCTCCAGATTTTCCACTTTCATGATATGACTCATGTAACTGTATAATGGGCCTGTKGACCCTTTATTGAATAAGCCAATTACTAATTACTAAATAACCTTAAATATACCATACACGATCGAACAAATATAATGACTGTTTTTTAATTACTATGTATGTTTGTACATTAGGTGCAGTGATGTTGACAGTTGGCTTTTTCTAACCGTCTCTTCTCTCCCATTGCTTGTGCCTGTCGTAAATAAAAGTAATTGTGTACATAGTAGTTTGTGTAAGTGGTACTGTAAATTAAATCGCTTATGTGAATCATAGGACACCATGGTGTACATAAGTGTGAACTGCTCTTTTTATCATCGTCAGTTGTGGGTGTTTTTAGGAAGGGATAACACAGAAACGGTTGATCTAAACACACCATGTTTTCATAATGATGGTTTCAAGAATCTGCTATAGGTGTTGGAGTATACAACAGTTGATTTTCGTATTGGTGGAGGATCTAGCGACAAAGAAGACATTTATGGAATAAGTTACTACATATGAGGATAAATATGTGGAATAGTGAGATTGTGTTCAAGTTCGAAAAATAAATTGGTTGAACAATCCGTTCGCTGCAAACTCGTGGGCTATCTTTATTTTTCAAATAAGAATCTTGTTGTATGTTAGATGTGTTGACACAAAAGTGTTACAGTTGTCACCATGTGACTGGTGTAAATATGTGTTCATTATTGCACGGACCTGTGACGATCAAGGTCATAATTGGTCTTCAGCAACCCATGCTCGTCGTAAAATTTGAGTAACGGGATCGGGTGGTCAGGCTCACTGACTTGGCTGACACATGTCATCGTATCCCTATTAGGTAGATCGTTGCTTATGCTGGTGATCACTAATTAAATTGTCTAGTCCAGACTCGATTATTTAGATGTCGCCGCCATATAGCTGGAATATTGCTGAGTGTGGCGTGAAACAACAAATCAATAATCATTATTTCACCCCTTAGTTTTGTATACTTAAGCAAATGCCATCCTAAACAATAGTAAAGTCTGACAACATTCGGGAGGACGGGGAAGTGTACATAAATGTCTTCCACACTCTTTTTGGATGAGGAAGGGCTCAACCGTGTGTAGAAAATGCTGTGTTTACTGTACGAATCGACCTTGGGTAAATCACTTCTCTGCCGGTTAGAATGTTTGATTTTTGGCGAGAAAATGTTGCCGAGTCTACTGAAACATTTACTTCTGTGCGGAACAATAATGTATTCATCATAATAGGCATTCTCTTTACTGTGTTCACTACTGTGTCCAGTGCTCGACGTCACCTGATGTGAACCATGCTTTCCGTTTCAGGTGCTGATTACTCTGAATTCAGCTTTTTTAACAGTTTGGCCTGAGATCACTTTGTGGCGGCGTCCTTCACTGTAAATGGCTTTAAGCGTTTTGAACTCGCTTTCCGATATGTGCATTAGCCAAGGTTGTAAGAGCTTTCATTAATAATACTTCAAGTTGGTTAGAACCGATATTTGATCAATACTTGAGACAATTTATATTATTTCGTTGTATGTTAGTTTCTTCATACACGATACTTTGTTAGAAGTACTATTGAAATTAGTATCTATTTTGTGTCCTGTGTTCGGGTCCAATTGGTATTGATACAGCGAGTTACCTTTCTTCCTGACTGATGCATCAAATTTGGAAATGTCGACCACAAAACCCTTTGAAAGGTCGAATGAGACATGGGATGTGGCCTTTCACATATGGTCTTCTCAATAAAGATCAAATGATATTTGCTTTCATTCTTTACAAATTATACTGAACATATATGTAATGGTATGTATGTATGTATGTATGTATGTATGTATGTATGTATGTATGTATGTATGTATGT
>VKKT01003107.1:103493-135659 GCA_008038995.1 Haliotis laevigata | reverse complement strand
ACATACATACATACATACATACATACATACATACATACATACATACATACATACGTGAATATGATAAATATATATAATGTCACATCTAAAGATGCTTACATGATGATCTCGAATTGTTTAACATTTAGTTTCCAAAATGAACTAAAAACTGACAAGCTGACAATATTTATTTTGCTCAAATAATGTAAATCATGACGTAAATTTGACAGATTAAAAATGATCTACATGTGGCTTTCTAATTGGAAAGATCTTCCATTATTATTAAATATACTTACTATAGCAATATGACCAGGGTAAATCGCTTACACTTATAGAAAGGGTTTATACTGTGTTCATTATTACAGATATATCAAAGTAAACATAAATGAAACAGACATTTTTATGCTGTTTAAGAGCACAATATTCAGGAATGTAAAATATTTTAATGACCACCAAACCATTCACCGACGCAGGACCTTGTGTGTATGTAACTGCGCCACGTAGTATTGTTATTTTATTGGAATGTAAATGTATATATTGTACATATATATGTATGTATTTTACATGCTGCACACATACTTATGTATGAAAGTAATACGATGGACCAGAGTTGATGTCTCACAAACCAACTGTTACACCCAGACAATATAATCGGTAAAATGTGTTTTTCCTGTATTATCCCGCGAGTGCCCGACTCCTGGTCAGCGTGCTGTGGACTTATCGCTATTCATGATATTCACTGTAATATACACAACCACAGTCGGACGTCTTCTCATAAAGGGAAACAAATATTTGTCTCAGTCATGTGTTTAGTTTCGTATTTGTTATTGCAATTGATTTCCATTGCAATGGGCAACATGTTAAGCAAACACACGTCATAAGAACGCTTTATGACGACAATCAATATCTATTTTAGTAGTTAAATAGACGCATACTGCGGAAATAGAAGTGGGGTATTTGTTTTCCTACTGGTCGAACACACACATTTCTTTATCTCTGGCCAGATTTGCATATAAATTATGTGTATTGCATCGAATTAAATGTTGCACATTAGCAATTATTGAAAATAAGACAGAGCAAGTTTATGTTTGGTTGACTTTCTGAAATTCGTTGGGTTTTTTATTTGGATTCTTTAGATGGGCTTGTACTATTATACAATTGTCTCAAGTCAACTCTTTCTTGCATAATGACGAGTTCAATTAAAAATAGAAAACATCAACGCTAGGGAACCGTGAGAATAATTAAACACAGATTTTGTGTTCGCAAAAGTAAAAATATTGGTGACAATTATGAGTAATGTTTTAACTTAATATATTCTACATAAGACGTAATGTGTTAACTGATACACATGAATTATTCTCTAGATATTCAAAATATTTTATGATACAAATAAGACCTATGCACTTTTTTAGCAAAAGCGTTTGCTCGATTTGTATATGTCCTGTTGATCAAATAAAGTCATACAACTGTGTAGATTTTAATACTATCCTCAGATTGTATATTTGTGTAAGTATTTATCGGTTAATTATGTTTCCAACGCCTACAAATTGTCACAATAACACACGCAATGATAAATTTGTTTACAGTTTGATATTCAAACCTAATTTCACAATTCTATGTGTTTGTTTTCAGTTTTTGAGGCCAGACTGTAGGGGTACTGAGATAGGGCTCAAATTACTCCATTGTGTTTTCAAATAATTCAATTTGTAAGCCTGTTCGATGGTATTCCATCTCATGATGAACCGACATGGACAAATCTCTCCGTGACGCCCGGCTTTTTACATTGTCACAGCGTGCTAGTCACATGGTCATAATTCAAGCATATAACTCCGAGTATTACCCTGGGCTAAGGGAGTTATCGCTGCCTTGCATTCTGGATACCACCTTTCTAACACGTACAATGTAATATTGACTGGCGTAACTTACTATTTACAATGTGTAAGATGGAGTTACTTGCTATGTACCGTGAGTGAGATACAATTTTACGTCACAAGGGCAATATCCCAGCCATGATGTGACGAGAACGTACAATATAATATAGACTGTAGTTACTACATATATTTAATGTAAATTACGCTAGCGTTCTACATGTATACACTGTGATGGCCCATGTAAAATGTTCGATGAAATAAACACTGGATTAACGCTCTTGTATGTTGAGTGTGTTGAGTGTAATATATATATATATATATATACAACAACAACAACAACGTAAATATTTCGAAAAGTGTTTTGATTGTGACTTACAAGGAACAAGCACTGTGTACAAAGCATCACAGACGTTCTTTACAGTGCTGGTATATCTTGAAACCCATCATGTTGATCAGCCCCACGTGCAATGTTAGGCACCGACACTATAAAACTCAGTCGGTTGAGACTGTTAGTGGTACACTTGTTGAAGACATCCATCAAAATACCCAGATTATCAGCAGCGGAGCGAGAATGATACATTGGAATGTCACAGATGGGGGCTTCGAACAGCCATATTGCCGGAACGTTCAACTGTACAAAGCAGACCATCATGAGACTAATGAGAGCCGTCAACAAGACTAGCCAGACATCTGACAGTCCCAGACATCTGACAGTCCCAGACAGTCCCAGACAGTACCAGAACTGGAAGACCGAGGGTGACCACCGCAAGAGGATCACCTGTGCAATTTCCATATGTGTAACCGGATGCTTGTAGTGACGTCATCAGCACCATCATCGTTGGATCAGTAGGGACACAGTGACGAGACGACAGCGGGATGACAGTATGCTGGTTAGTATCGTGGCTGTTTTGGGGCATCTCATTTACCCGTCAACATCGACTGAATCGTTAAAAGCGGAACGTCGCAACGTTGCAATTGGGGACAATATCTGAGGTGTATGGGAAACACGTGCACAATGTTTGTGACTTGTAAGTGACGACCAGCAATTTTTGGCAAAATATTTACGTTGTTTCGGGAAAAATGGTCACATTTTCACCACTTGTATACTTTCTTTTGCACCTTTTGCACGTGGTACCTAAACGTATGTCCAGTCTTATGCTCTGTTACTTTATTTGTCTCCAATGTGACGGAACTACCATTTTACGTCCACATTATTGTTTAATTGCTTTATCTATGTGACTATTATTATGTCTTCTCTGCTGGGGATCAAATCTCAATATTTCAATTGTGTTTTTATTACGGAAGGATTCCTATTTTTTCCAAAAGTACTTCTACGCGATGGTTGTTTAATAAATTCATATGAGTGATAAAACCATTTCTTCAATAATAATAATAAGTTATGAATGATAATAATGATAATAATAAGAAGTTACAAAACCCTTTTTCATAATATTACGAAACCTCACAAAGGCAGTGTTGATGCGGTACTTACCGCTCTATACATATCACAGTTGAACACTGCAAGCTATATTATCAGCACATGGCGCGCCCGGCAGTGTCATTAAAGAGAGTGTAACTGATATTAAATCCTTCACGCAACCTTCATGCTTGTATATTTTACAGTAAGCACAGCCACGCCGCTGCAACAGGAACAGCTGCTGACATCGACTGTCAGTCTGTAGTATAGAACCATTCCTTGTGTTAAATGAACTGTTAGAATATCAAAGTTTCCAACATATGGCCCATGGAACAACCGACCATTTCATCTGACAATAACTATTTAAAATTTCAAAATATGTTTTTTTATTGATGAAAAGTCGCAAATTGCATGTTTGAAAATGTAGATGCTTTTAGAAATATACTCTTTCTAAAATTCTAGATGTTGGGGCATACGACAACTAACGCGAATAAACTCAAATTTCATTCATATACATGCTCTTTTTGTGGTCAATATTATATTTTCATACTTAATATTTATCAGATATTTCAATAAAGTAAATATTACATAATCCTGCAAAATAAATATTGCGAAGGTAAGGATCTCACCATGCTGTACAAATGTCGAATGAATTATGCAATCCTATTCCTCTGTTATTACGTCAACAGATATTTACAATACGTTCGCTACGAGGTATATGAAGCCAGACAACCAGAGTCATATCCGATGTAAGGGCAAGTACAAATTCATACCCTTGCAGGGAGAAATAGTAAATGCATTAGGTGAGTTTAACGCCCCTCAGCTCACGAGTTTTACGGCACATGAAAGATCGAAGTAATGCCAATCTGACCCGTTTACCACTGTGATCATTACCACATGGGGCTGGATAACTATCATGGTCATGGTCAATCTGGATTTGAACCAAAATCAGCGGATCCTTCTCCAACAAGACAAGAGATCGTATCCTGACACCACAGGAGCGTCCATATTTATAAGTATACGGAGATGTAAAATGTAGGAACAGATAAAGACGTAAAAAATAAGCTCTGGTAGAGATGTAAAAAGTAAGATCTGGTAGAGATGTAAAAAGTAGGAACTAGTTGATATATAAACAGTAAGATCTAGTACAGATGTAAAAAGTAGAAACTGGTAGTGATGTAAAAAGTAGGAACTGGTTGTGATGTAAAAAGTAGGAACTGGTAGAGATGTAAAAAGTAAAATCTTGTAAAGATGTAAAAAGTAGAAACTGGTAGTGATGTAAAAAGTAAGATCTGGTAGAGACATAAAAAGTAAGAACTAGTAGACATGTAAAAAGTAAGATCTAGTAGAGATGTACAAAGTAGGAACTGGTAAAATTGTAAAAAGTAGGAACTGGTAAAGATGTAAAAAGTAGGAACTGGTAAAGATGTAAAAAGTAAGAGCTGGTAGAAATGTAAAAAGTAAGAACTAGTAGACATGTAAAATGTAAGATCTTTCTAGAAATGTAAAAAAGTAGGAACTGGTAAAAATGTAAAAAGTAGGAACTTGTAAAGATGTAAAAAGCAGAAACACGTAGCGACGTAAGAAGTAGGAACTGGTTCCAGATTCCGATAAACAATATTCTTGATAATGTTGTTAACGAGTGAAAATGTTTGAAACGTACGAAGACAGTACATGGGGTGCTTGGATATATATGTGTGTGAAACGGCAGGTTGTGAGTTCTTAAGTGACAGAAAAACTCGTGGAAACATGAAATCATAACAAGATGCATTCAATATCTTTAGATAGTTTACTCTCGCATTCAGGATTTACACCATTCAGTGACGTCACAGACACGTCATCATCTTAAATAAACGTTATTATGTACAAGGCACAAAATGCTTCACATTGCACTTCCTCATCAGGAGAGATTGTCAACTGTCAGGGTCACAAAGTCACAGAAACTGCTTACGACACATAACCACACTATGACATCTTTGGATTCTATCTTACGTCACGTACGTATGACGTAAGCATTACGTATGTATGACGTATGCAATACGTGTGTGAAGTTTATACGTAACGGTGTACTGCGCATGCCTGCTGTTGAAAGCAGAATATATCCTATATCTTTGGAATGCGAAGCGTAGATGACACCTTAACTGTCCTGTGAACGTCAACTGCTGAGTCGATGACACATGAACGTTTAAATGATTGGAATCAGCAGATCTTATGTCGATTTCCGCGGTGTGCCTTTGCATGACTAAAGTGTTGTTTGGCTCTCGCAGCATTTATACCGAATGAACGTTTATTTCTTCTTCGTCGTCGGAACAGATGGAGAGTTCGTCACTGCTGACGTCAACGATGTTCTCGTCTCCTGATTGGTTCTTTGGGTCGTCACTAGATGTCTCTCCTTCACAGCCGCCATCTTCTTGTCGCGCGTGCACTTTGCGATGACGCTCGAGGTTACTTTTATGACTGGTGGCGTAATCACAGATCGTACACACGAAGTCTTTTTGTCCGTTGTGCACCGAGAGGTGGCGCTTCAGGAGAGCCTTCCTGCAGAACCTCCTTCCACAATAGAAACACGTGTAACCATGGTAATGGAATATCATTGCGTGCTCCCGTAACGACGCCTTCGTCGTAAACAAAATGCCACAGCATTCTAACAGTTTTGAACACGCCTGATGCATTGTCAGCATATGTCTTTTCAGGTTATTTCTTCTGTCTGTGGTATATCTACACTGTGGGCAGGGGAAGATTTTGCGGCCGTAGCCATATTGTGCTGTGTAGGGATCGGACACAGAACCAACCATCCCTTGCAATCCTTCTGATGGAGCAACTTTTTCAGGGAGAGATGCTTGTGTCCTTATGTTGAACATTTCACTCGATGGCAGGGCAAGTGTTCGTTCTGGAACTAGAACGGGTTGGGTGAGTGAGGGAGCTAGCGACGACTTGATATTGTCTAGAACACGGTAGCAGCTTGCATGTTGTCGCCTCATGTGATCAAAGAGGCTGAGGCTGTAAGGGAGGGATGCAAGGGGTGTGGAGGCTGTCTTCCCCACCCCATCGGCCTCTCCTGCCAGTTTTAGAGGCGGTACTCTGCTGCAGTCGCCCCCCACGGGAAGAGGAAACCTGCACCCCACAGCATCCAGAACCAGGGGCCTCTGACAATACACTGGAGTAGGCCTGGAAGAGAAAACGACGGCTGTTAGAACATAATAACACCAGGTGTTCACAGACACGAACATTTACTCTTCAACAATCCACAGTATATTCGTATCACGCACTTTGTGATTAATACCTAAAGACTATTACTTCTCCGTTCTGAATAGCTGACACGGGAGGTGGTGCTGATGGGGGAAGGTGGGCTCCGAGAACCCCGCTGAGGCGAGTTAATTGGATCGGTGGTCAAGCTCTGTGGCTTGGTTGACTGCATGTCATCGTACCCGGATGTACAGGTGCTCGTTATATCTATCACTGTTTTGCATAATTCACTCGCGGACTTATGAATCCCTTATAAACAAACATTATACGAAGGAATTCTGGCAAGTGCCTGCAACAATAAGTTTGATTTGTGTACTAACGGGACTTAGATATAGTTTTAAAACGAAAAACATAAAGTAATTAATCGCATTTCAGAAAAGAAATCAATATGAGCTTCTTTCTCCAAGACAATCAATCACCTATAAGTGTCACGTGACCCGATATCCTGGGAGGTGTAGTACTGATGTCCGTAGACAAAGCTCCGGGGCTGTGACACCTCGAAGATTAAACCCGGGTGGGGGCAGACAGATTTAATCAAAAATTTAAAACGCAACAGGGGCAATAACATTAAATCCTAATCCCAAACACTGAACGATTGTTCTGTTTTGAAAAGCTCCCTTCAGGTGTAATATTTTATGTCAGAATATTTCCAAAAACAAATATTTTCATTTTCAAGATGGAGTCTGTGGATTGGGAGAGCAAAATCGAGCCGATCTCTTTGAGAGAGGTATCAATTATTGACAATTGATTGAGAGGTGGGGAGTTGCAATTTGACCAAGTTAACCAATCAATCATGGTCCCTCTTTTTCCTTTCCCCAGCTCCAACCCAGCAGGGGGTGTTAATCAGAGATGTAGCTTAGCTCGTGTTTTATCTTCAAATCAATGTCTAGTCGCTCTACGACTGCCGACATATTTGCACGATCTTAGCAACCCACGATGACGTCATCAGTTTATGGCGTCATTCTATTGTTTCTTTTATTACTTGAGATATTGACCACAATTCAAATCCTTTTAACCAACGACGTTCAATAGCACAGAGCGCAGAAAGCTTGATTTTATTGGTAAATAAACGCGTCACATGATTTCAGCTTAATGTGACGGAAGAACACACAGCAGAGCATGCGCATTTGAAAATTCTCAACTGTCCAATGAAACCTTTTCAAAATTCAACACAATATTTTTTTTAAAAAACAACCCAAAAAACATGCAAGGAGTAATTACTATCCAGTGACTAAATACTATCCCATCTGTCCACGAGAGCGACAATTTCACTACTTTACTATGTCATCATAAACTACAGAATGTGCAATTTCACAAAAATGTGACTCACATTTTGAATAATTTACACAAAATGTATCTTGTGGTAAGGTGTGACGTCATTATCCCAGCATGCGTTGCATCGGTCCAGATGACGACATAAATAAATGATGAAGTTAGTGCTAACTTTATGGGCCGCTAGTCTCCTCCTATCGCTTCATTTGCACGCCTAATCACACCCACGGCATCGTGTGTTAGAAGTCATCTAAAAATTTTATACAGCGACAATAAATTTAATCTCTGAAATAATTATCTTGTATTTTAACACAAAATAGATGACGCGATATCACCCGATCGTAGGGACATGGCTAAGAGAATACTGCTGTAGAAAATGCGTCACTGTTATAGGGTTAGAGAGTAATACGACAACTTCCGCTGACATGGTGACACAGCTTGAGGGTGATTGGTGTATATTGTCAGTAAAGCTTACATTATTGGTGTAATAACCCGATAAGTACTCTGGAGGACAGGTCGTCAACAGTTTACGACAACAGATTGGTTTACGACCGGAACTGAATTTAACTACGGGAGTTGGCGACTGAGGAATGACTCCTTACTCTGAATGGTGTATAATTCAATAACTATTTCATACTTCACTAGCTTGCTATTACCAGAAGGAATCATGTATACGGATTAATTTGTAAAAAATATGGATGAATTGTTTATAATTGGTCCATCTGCCACCAACGAATGAGATGTTATTACTCAACATTACAGGTTAAAACGTTTAGTTCAGAGGAGAAAGCCTTTGATGAGTTACGATGTTAATTAAATATATCGACGGAGTAACTGGGGATGAAAATGACGCATTGATACTCCAGTGGTTCATGCTATGCATACTGTACCGGAAACGGAACAAAAAAGAAAAGTCCCAGTAACAAAACCGACAACTATATTAAGTAGAAGCAAACAAATCTACTTTGAGACATGAAGCTATGTATGCTTTAGCCCTTAGTTTTAGTTTGTGTATGCACATAGTTGAGAATTGACCCTCAGGGAAGAAGCGATCATGGACTACACCTTAATCTACCATGAGAAATTCCTTCAATAACATTTTCTTGAATGGTGTCAGATCGTGTTTCTTAGACCTACCAGCATAAATGAAAAAATATTGTACACAGCCTTGATCTACCTATTATATAGGAAGGCCAACCACAACCTAGCCTCGAGATATTTTCATAATAAAGTCTCGAAAAAAATTCTTCTTTGCTCTGTTTTCCTATGATAGATGAAGCACATTATACAGGTGAAATCGGAGATCCTTGAAACCCACAGAGAGTTTAGCCCTCCCATGCCCGACAAGATACCTTCTGCATTGAGACGTCCTGTTTGAAGTTTTTTGGCTCTATGGTCGCAGAGGGGTGAAACGCCACACCAGGACCATAAATCACAGAACCAAATGCCATCTTCTTCCTATACCTCTGTACCGATACGGAAATCCTCCCCCCTTGAAGGGAATAATCTCCCCAAACCCTTTCCCCAACAACCAGATCCCCCGGGCGCACAGTAACTCAAGCCATCCATTATTAATTTTCACCTGTCGAAAACGTCCTTCCGACAATTCAGCGCTTTAGAAGGTGATAATCTGGGAATTGGTCAAAAATTCAACAGAGGTGGATTTGTGTAAAACACTATAAACAACTCCAATATAAAGCTTTGGCGCTGGCCGTTTTGCGTTCGAACTTAACGTTGGGGACACTTGGTAATTAGAGACCCTGTCCCAGCTAATCAGGCCATAGGGCCTCGACAAGGAACTCTTCTGTTTCGTTCTCATTTGTCATGACCCGCCCAATCTGTCAACCAACAAACAAGGGACAACTGGTAGAAGATTGTCTGAAAATACACCCCAATAGACTGGTTGGCAGGTGCCCGTTACAGCCAAACACAGTCCTAATGATTCGTCACAGTTTGCCACACTGGGGCATATCAAAGCTTTGTTGTAAAGTGAAAAGGTTTGCAGTCAACAGACAATTCCGTGTGTCTGAAGTTAACATTACATCAAGAACTATATTTCCAGAATCTTGACTAGCGTGTGTTCAGAATATTATCCATCGTTATGAGTATATATTTAGACAACGTTATGGGTTTATTAGCAAATGACGCACTCAATCAACAGACCAGAACTGATGTTCTTTCCAAATAATGACTTCATTTTACAGATAGATGTTGGAGGAAGTCAACAGCAATAAATGAAAGCAGGATCAGATATAGTTTGTGCAATGGATGAAAGATGTTATACTGTACTGTTGTATTTTAACACCTGTGTCAGTGTTTTCTTCTCGTTAATCAACAGTACTCAACAACTGAATTTCAAGCATGAAAAAGCTCATTTAAAAAAAGAAACGATTATATTTTCTAAAAGATTCGGTCAAAATATCAGTAAAATAGCCAAATGATAAAAATATTGTTTAGATAGTATAAAATGCTGTATACAAAATACTGACATATTTCTTCCTCAAATATACAACTTTCGGAGAACAGTATTGTTCTTGGTTCAAAAACATCGTCTTGTTATCCAAGTCAACACAACGATAGTGAAGAAGTTGTATTTAGAAACAGTGAGAAGGGGATCTAAAAATGGGTACAACAACAGCCCCAGGAACGTGATTTTTATAACATTGATTTTAGATTTCACAATGGGGTTTACAGCCGACATTTGCAGCGAAACAAATATCATTATTTGAAGTAGTTGTTCACCAAACATAATGAAGGATGACTTGGCAACTGTCAATTCCGCTGGTTGTGATTCCCTTAAGACTTAAAACAAATGACGTCTCTACGTGTTGGCGTCGCCAGGTTGTTTGTGCCAGTTTATATAGACATCAATGCCTTAATAATGCTTCCGCGACAACTATTTATATATCCCTTCCAAATCGGATCAGTTGCTCTTCAAGAAATAATTCATCTCAATCGGAAATCAAGACATATATTTTTCGATCAGATTAACAGTAGTAATTGGACAGAGAGGTATCGATCTGGGTTTTGAGTGGCATCACACGGGGTCCGGGGACAGTATCAATGGTGGTCAACATTGAGAGTTGTATTCTTCTCAATTAAATTATATAAAAATGTGATTATTTTATTATGTTAATATTTTGTAACAGTGTTGCTTCCAACAAGATATAGTTCATTTTCCTGGCTTTTCTTCAGCTTCACTAAGTGATAATGTTTGCCAGCTTCACTAAGTGATGATGTTTGCCAGCTTCACAGACAATATATAAAGAGATAATAACAAGTTTGTTGATTAAATAAATAAAGTGAAAGTGTTTGCATGAATATAATTGGTTTTCTTATTTTTTCTTTTCGTGTTTCTTTCTTACGCGATCAACTGACTATATTTTCAAAGGTGAACATATGGTTTTACTAACTCATGTTTGCGTGTATGTAGAAAATTACAATTTGGAAGCGTTATTTGGTATCAAAATAACATTATATTTATAGCATATTTTCTCGAACTTTATAGGTACATTAATTCTTTCTTTTTTTCTTCATTGATCTCATGTCAAGCACTGTTACGCAGATGAAAACAGACATCAAAATACAACATTTCAAAGGGTGGTCTGACCTTCAGTTGTTCCGTGCACTGAGCATATTTTGTGGAGAGAGAAATGGCATTTAAATAGACAAGATTAGTGACTAATACGAGCGAGATATAAGTGATGTGGACCCGTCACTCGTGGCGTCCAAACACGAGACCACCCCTCCTCCCAGCCAGGTCCCCCTTCACCCAGATTGAGATGCTTCCTAGCTAACGAGGGATACCGGAGCCTCCCGAGAGGCGATGTGAGCGAGCTGCACGTGACACATGATCTCCACGTGCAAACATGGGGCGTGCATTTTCACACTTTGCCTCTCATGAATTCATGTGTTGTGTTTTGGGTAGGGGACGGGACAGAAATAATGACCCAGGGAAAATCGAGTGTTTCGCGAATGACCTTCGTATCCCTCTGTATTATTTTTCTCCAACCAGTCTCGTTACAACCGATATTAATCTTTTCCGTAATTCGTTTTAGAAACGAGAAGGCTAGTTTTCGTGACGCCCAGTTGTTTTTCCGTTGTTTGGTAGAAATTAATTTTATTGATTACGTGTTTACGTCTATAATTGATGATATCTGAAAATTGGAGTTTCTGCAAATAGTTTATTTACTTTAGATTGACGACAGATTAATTGAAACTGTTTGAAGTTGAAGCGGACATGATTGGGGTTGAAAGTCATATGGGCACATGTAATCTAAGTCGAGGGGTCTGTATGAGTTCAGTCAGATCAAATTCGGGTTATGATCCTCAAATTAATTCATATTTTTCAAAAGAGTTTCTTTAATATTTTTCACATTTAAAGAAAAAAGCTGTAATGCTCAAATGAAACAATGCCGAAATAGCTACCGAATTAATAAGCGGTGAAAGATGAATAGTATATATACTCTGTAAATAATATTGCCCGTTATTCCTCGTTTCACTTCACAACTCATACATGAAATATATTCTTGGTTTCCATGATAATTTCCGCTGTATTTTATGCTACATGGGATTTTCATTGAATCAGTTGACAAGAATGCATGCTATATGACTACCCCATAATTGTGACTATAATAGCCATGTTTTACATGAGCCTGCACGTGTTATTGGATATTAGTTTGAACTAAGGTTGCATGACTCCCTCCATAATGTTTCCAAGACAAAGACCACTCACCACACGCTATGAATGAGTAATAAAGGGTTAATTGTCTATTAATTGCTTAATGAGTTCATCTCTCTTCCATGTGTCTATCATATCTTAACCCCCCACCTCCATCCGATCCGCAGCCCCCCATCCCCATCCCCTGGCCCTGTTTCGGTGGGCTGTAGACGAAGACGACGACCGGCAAGTATAGCCAATAATATCATGACTAACAACTTGTTCAATTACAGCGCTGGCCATGGAACCAAATCAGCTAATGCTAACTGGATCTTTCTATACAAAGAAAATCGTTTTTATTTCGAAAATATTTATGCCATTCATTGTTAATTTTATGTGATCCATCTTCAAGTTCCAATTCATTAAAAAAGAGAATAATATATGCCAGTTATTTACTCCCCAGATTAATTTTGTCGTCTTCAAAAGAGCAGAGGTTATGATATCATACAGAATCTCCGGTTTTATGGCATATTAATTCAATCAGGATGTATTTTAATGTTAACTTGTAGTCTGTTTCGGAAACGTGGACACTGAACGTGACGACGAATATTTAAACTGAAATAAATTGTGACGATACCGGTTGATTGATTATTTTTTTCCGAAATACATCAGGATAAGCCATATTTCTCCCAGAACTGACATTTTCTTATATTTAAGAATAGATGTAGTAATATTTAAACACGTATAAAACATAAAATAAAAAACAAGGTGTTTGTTAGCAATAGCCTTTTTCAGTTTGGGCACACACCACCATGTTTGTGTAGAAGGTATAGATATAGGTTGAAATATTAAAACACTTCAGTAGATGCAGCAATGTCACTGTTATCACTTAGACAATACAATGTTTCAACATTCAGGCAAACATTTGTATAAGTAGTTTACATAGTCGGGAAATATTATTGTAGGAAACATTTTCACACGAAGACTACATAGACCGGGTAGTGTGACCAGGAATTATCTTAAAATGGGTGATCATACTTGTGTATCCTATACAGTGGGTCAGTTCTACTATGCTGATATGGATGTACACATTATTTTGCCAAATTAGACATTGACAGTCAATATAGCGGATGTTTTGTTTCACTAGCGAATCCTTTGACCATTGACAACTGACCTGCTCCATATGCAATCTTCAGTAAACTGAAAATGGCTTTTAGACAAAGACATATGTGTTTGTTTCAGTTCAATTGATAATTTAGGGAATATATCTAACTCGAAAATATAATCGTTTTCATGCATAACTATCTGTAATTAGGAAATGAAATGACTCTAAAAATGTTAAGTTGCATATTTATCTTTCTGAAAGAGAATTAAATGATTTAATTGTACTCAGTACAAATGTATATTTGATTTGCTATATGGGACGTGTCATTATGACCGGTCTTAAGACACTCTTTTTGTTTCATTCATGGTGTGCGGTTTAGATACTAAAGTCTAATTCGCATCACCTACTGAAGAATACGTCATTTTAATTTGGCATGGGCTATTTTCTAGTCTTCATGCTATCCTAAAAGTCGTCGCTGTAATCTAAAGAAGAAGGCTCGGGACTCGCGTCTGTACTCCTGTGTGGGGTTTTAGTCAGTTGTGCACTTATTGTATTTGGAGAGAAAACCTTTGGTGCTATTCTCTATTAATGATTTTAATGACAGCACAACACGAGTATTTTGTGTTTACATATTTCCGTTTCTGTCAACAGTCAATGTTAGGAAAGAAACATTTAATAAACAACTTCAAACTAGTCACTATTGATGTAGCTTCCTATGCTTAATTCATGTCAATATTGCTGGTGTTTTTATTGTTTTAAAACTCGGGGATATATGTTTACTATGTCAACGATAACTAGCGTGAAATAAGGTAAAGATGATTGCCATAGTTAATTAAATATATTTCGAAAATGTACATCAGTATACAATATTTTTCTTTAATTAGTGGGATCCGTGTTTAGATAAAATATATTTAATTGAAAGTACTGCTCCAACCATTTCATCAGAATTGATATTTACATTTAGGAATATATCATGAATTCTATTTATTCCTATGCTAGGGGGAGTCTGCTTGATGCTGTTCATCATCAACATGGCGGTTTACATCTTGCCGTGCATTCCAAAATAATTTGATCGTCAACCTATATGATAAAGAATATATTGCATTGTATTAGGGCCAAAATGATAAATTCAGAAAGGAATTGGATAAAAGAATATTGCTAGTAAAGCACACTTTCAAAATGCGAAAAGACGAGAAAGGACATTTTAAAAAACCTCATTCCTATATTCTTAGAAACTTGAGTAAATCTACTATGAAACAGTTTCCAATTCCCTTTTCATATTTCTTTTTATTTTGATGTTTCTTTCCCCGAGTTTCCTTGGTACCGAAGTGCCATTAATCTGCGTCCATGTCGGTCCCTGGTCACCAGTGTTGTAGGGCTCCGAACGTAACCTCAATGGGGGCTCAAAAACGAACAAAATAAAGTGGGTGTCACTGTTTGAAACTCGAGCCTCGAGGGGGATTTCCATCTCTATCTGTCTCCGTCCCAAACTTTGTCCACCACCCTCTCATTCTCCCCGCACCCCTGGGGCAGGTTTGCTCATTTGTCAACTGTAATCTCACAATGACAAAGTCCTCTGTCCACGGTGCTATGACGCAAACATACGACAAAGCTCATTAAACTATTGGCGCAAAGCTTCATTCAAATCTTAAGTTATTTGCTTTCAAGTTCCCCAAAAGCTCACTTGAACCGTACGTGAATTTATCTCGCGCCGTTCCGCTTCTTCTCCCATATCTGACTATGGACGCACATAAAGATTCTTATAAACTGCAAATTTATTACATAGTATGTGTGTTTGGTTGATTATAAAGAAGAGTTAGTGTAGCAATTTCTTTTAACGACTGAACATATATTTGACATTGTTCCTTAACACTACCAACATTATCACAGCATCCCTTACGGGGACCGAGGGACGGGAAGTTTTTGCCAGCTGAGATACAGATTACTCTGTTTTATCAGCAACATATAATGTTGTACGTATTTTGTTATCGAATGTTTCTTCAATCTTTGTCTCCAAATGTTCTTTAAATCTATCACAGACATGTGATGAATGCATGCATGAAATATGCCAAAGTTTATTATACTTTGACAGTTTTAAATATGATATATAACAGGGATATAAATTCCGAAAATTCGTTGAGCCTGTTCTGGTAAAATGTCCATTTCCCTGCGCTATGAAGTACACTGAAGATATATTTGCCGAAGACATTGTTGTTGACTTCGAAAGTGCTTTGTAACCAATAATACACTGGTATTCAAACCACCATTAAAACAAAATGCAAAATAAAATAAAAAGACTGAACCATTTAGTAATTCCTTGAATACAACAATTACAATCAAGTTGATGTTCCAAATATGAACGATATACTTAGCAGCGATGTAAACATATTTTCTATATTTCCTTGTTTTATTTATTCATTTTTTAACATAAACTACCCAGTGATTGCTGTACTAAACCTAAGAATAAGATTCTCTGTTACCTGTGTACTATATCAAGCTAAACTGTTTGTGGGGTGTATGTACCCAGTAGACTGACCATTCCACTTGCAGGAAGCGTCCGTCTTGGAAACCATGGCATTATCAACATGCTGACATTACTTATGTAGGCATAATCCTTAACAAATTGTTGTTACAATGAAACAGCAGTTTAATACTTCCTTTTTTCCCCTGCGAACAATTAAAACTGACTCATCTATGCGTTACGAGACCGGGAAAGTAGAGTTCTTTATCCTACGGCATATCAAACCGATATTACCTCAATTTCTCATATTTATCACAATGCAATACAACCCTAGTGTTGGTATTTAGCCTATTCTTTTGCAACAAATACAATCCAAGAGATATATTTAGTTAAGCAACACGATACCCACATGATTAAACCGCCTATTCATAAATCTCGCCCCTGGTGCACAGACAGTGATTCCTGGAGGTAGGGCTAGTTAACGCTCCCCTGAGAACAAAGACAGTGGTATGTGCCATTCGTATATTTCACTATATCACATTGTATCGTGCCCAAACCGTGTAATTTACTTAAGAAGATTTATTTATATATAAATAGGTACAACGCCGCGGATAGCACACCGCGGCTATGGTGAACGAAAGGAACATGGAACACGCGGATAATGAACAGGCTTATCGCCTGTAACTTTGGTTTCGGCGCCACATCGTAAATATTATTTCAATATCACTTTCACATCACATCTAATATAAATACAGTGCTAAAATAGTGTCCATTTCTTTAACGGTTGAGTATACATTATGCTTAGGACGAATCGTTGTTATTATTCATTGTTATTGTTATCTGCGATTATATTTAACATGGAAACAAATATTACCCTTATGATCGTTCCAAGCGTTAATATTTCCTACATCTGTATGTGAAACTTGTACTGGAAATAACTTTGACAATTATATTTGGTTGCAATATTCACTGTTTTAAAGAAAAAGGTAGTCCTTTCCATCGCTTTCAACCGCAGGCCACTAGGAGACACATTTTAAAAAAAAGTATGCATCAAAGGGTACCTAATTTTAAATTCATATTTCCTTGTTGTCATCAAATTAAAACGATATAAATTTTGATATAACTCCAAATTAAGTTTTTATCAAAGATCCATGATAATTGCTTTATGTAAACAAACAAAGGAAGTGCGTTCATTTTTCATTAAATTTCAACAGGCAAAAGTCACAGTCTGCTGGAATGAGTGACTCTCAATATTCGGTCTACTGCCTCTGTTGTGGTTAGAACATTAAACTGTCTATAGACCATACACTACCATGGCGAAACGTCTATCTTCCATAGAAAATCAGTAAAACATGCCTTAAAATCTATAAAACTGGCGTCGTCCCTGTATTTCTTATTGTAGACTGATTTAATCGGAGTGTCTCTCGCAATTGAGGTTATATATTAGCCGACTGCGTGTAATGAACTTTGTCCTTTTTAATGCTTCTCTTAAATTTGTACTAGAATATTTTGAAAGAAGAAGTCATGAAGGAAATGCTTCTCGAGTTTAATGTTTTCTACTTCCTTTCCCAAAATATGATTGACAATATTTGATGGTAAATTTATCATAATTGAACAAGCTCAGTAACCGTAAGATTGACATAGTTGTATCAGTCAGTGGAAGATTACATTACAATGCCGAAGTGCCTGGTAGCTTGTAAACAAATAACGTTACTATATACTATACTGCTATACGACACGCTATCATCACTAATTCAAACTGATTGCATAATTACTTAAAATATTAGACCCCATATATTGATTATAATTAAGTGTCATATCTAACCCTTTCTAAAATATTTATTTATGCACTAGCCAATGTTGAAATACACAACTATATAAAATATTATCTTGTTAACAGATGAGCACGTTTAGTTTGTCAAACAGGAAAATACTAGACTGTGTATCAATATTATATCATGGCATAACAGTGTGTGAAAACAAACGTCTATTCCGATCAAAAAGGAATAGATACGAACATAAGGGAATACTGTGTTTGGATTCTTACCTGCATGGTACGTGCATAAACAAGGGTCCGTCCATCTGGGTGTCTGTTATTATGACCAGCTGGTGCCGTGTAGTCAGTCTGACAACATTACAGGGCTTCGAGCAGGGGTTATCTATCGCGGGTACAGAATTGCTGTGTGTATGCCTCACTGTCAACACCGTGACTTATCCACAAACTAACACAATGTTAAAACACATTCTGTCCAATAGGAAGTCAGATTGAAATCACGTGACTCGAAACAGAGGCTGCACGCGCTACTGACCCCGGAATGGGCGGGACGATATCCTGAATACGTCAATCAATGTTACTGAGTCCTTAATGACAACATTTGGTCATGCTTGGGCAGCCAGTAAATATTTGGTTGCCGGACTAAGAGTTTTGATATGGAAATCAACTTCATAATTTACCAATATGATTGTGTTCACGATTAGTCTGTGAGAGGGACATGGGTGTAAAGACGATTGTTAATTTCACTCAGAGATTAGGACGAAGCGTTCAGTTCGTTGACTGTTTTTCTTCCTTCCCTAAAAATCGAAGATCGCACGTGTTGAGATCAGGGCTTCGAACAACTGCCAACATATTTTAAGACGACGATTGAATTGGGATTTATTCGAGATAATAAAATCACGGTGTGTTTTTCTAAACCGTTCACGTGGTTTCGGAATCAGTATGTCAGTCCGTGTTGCCCAGAGTATGTTAATGTGTCACATTGAATTTCTTTTTTCCCAAGTGTTGAGAACAGGTACGGATTGTCTGTGTTTGTATGCTATATTTATTAAGTGTACCTCATCAGTAAATAACAACACCAACGTCGAAGTTTGAAATCAGCTACAGCAAATCAAATGAGGAAATAAAAAAATACGGTTATTCGATTCAACCCGATAGGAAATATAGTTACAAAGAACTTCCCATTAGAAATTAAGAAAATAGAAATTTATAATTAACATAAATACTCATTAAAATTGTACTAAAATTTATTTACCATTTAAACGGAAATGACATTAATTTCCGTATGACCCAGAGAATACAGGACCGAGGGTCATTACTGACTTGAAGAACTAAGTATGTATCTGTCTTCTCTTTGAATGTTGTATCTTTTGTTTAACACTTCTGGTACATCGTCGTCGTGAAGACGTGGTTGAGATGTTTGAGGTGATGCAAATGTCGTCCTCCCAACCACCACATGATATTTCCCTGTCAGGACGAACTCCAGCAAATACATTCATCAGTCTCTCCCCTGCTTTCGATTTAACATGAATTAATCATTGTAAATGGTGAAAGGATGGACGAAAAGGTTCATATGTCTGTCTTTGTAAGACAGAACATCTGTGGATAATTTTCCATCATTGAATTAATTAAAATAGAAGTAGTTTATTCTCAAAGAAAATCATAGCAATTTGCGCTTCTGTTTGGAGGTTGGCTAAATTGAATAATAGAGAGAAAATGAATTATACTTTAGGTAGCCTAATATGTTAAACTGATAAAAGCAAAACATTTGTACTGTAATTTCTAAGCATATATACTATTTTGAATTTCTGACGGAAAAATACCTAAATATATACAGGTTAACAATGTTTGTCTACTAAAATGTACGATAAACACAAAACAATCACAGTGCTCATTAACAGTACTATTAATAATATTGGCATTTAGTTTAATGGCAATGCATTCACATGTGAAAACAAGTTTTCCTTGGGATTCAAACAGTAGTCTCAATATTGATTCTAAGCTGCTCACCCCTTCAACAAGTAATTGAGGTTTCCCCACTTCATGACTGCTAGTGTGTTGGCTGCCTCCGAACCATGGAGAGATCATGTTGAGAAATGTGTGTTTTACATCTGATTTCTGACGCATTAACTCAGCCTGGCCTACTTTCTTTAAACAGACACAGAGAAAATATATGAAAAATACGTTTCAGAATTTTATGGTGCATAAAGAAGAAAAATGTATCACGCAGAAATTCTGCAAGTTTTTACACCTCAATGAAACGACATATAGACGTTTCTAATGGACAGTTTTCGCGAAATAATGGCTATATGAACTTACTTTAACCATTATCATATCTGGGCAATACAAAGTACATTCATCAAGAATGGATTGAATTCAGGTATAATGATAGTCAAGCACGATTGTGGGGGATTAGTGTATATTTGATAGCGTTCTCTCCGACCCAGCTCCTTGTATATTTGTCTCTGCTGATGGTATGTAGACAACACATACTACACCGTGTGCAGCGGCACACACTCAGGCGTTGAGTCCGACTACACACCCGACAGGGCTTGGTGCAAAACCATTACAGTTGCATTAATGAAGATGGCAATAATCAGTTTGGGTTTAAGGTAAATTGTTTAATTTAAATCAAGGATGAACTCAGTACAAGTTAAGATTACAATCTGTTACATGGCTTGAAATGACATAAAATACTTTTTCCCCCAAATTATTCTCTCATAAATGCATACATATATTTTTCATGTTTATGTGGTATTGGGAAATATGTATTTTTCATTATACGAAAAATGTATATTACGTATGATAAAAGTGAATATTTCTTATGATAAATGTGTATATTTCATATGATAAAAATGTATATTTCATGTTGGAAATATGCATTTTTCATTCAATAGATATCAAGATTTTTGTGGCAAATCGTGCCCAAATACAGATATTACTTTTGTTAAAATTCAGTATGTTATTGAATGCTATCATAACAATTGACATTTCACAACTTATCTAAGGATAAAAGCTGCTCGGCAAAGAACACGCTTTTCATGACAGTACTTGGGGTTTTTTCAGCAAAACAGTCATTCCGATTCCCAGCAGTTTTGGTCACGCTGTATGAAAAGGACAATCGGGGGTCCATCAATCGCTATGCTTGGTTGACAATAAATAAAGCCTAGCAAACATTTTAGTGTCGGACAAAGCATTAAGCTCGAAGTCCTCACAAAACCGCTGATGCCTAACCTGTAATATACACGCCGCCCATTGTCCATACCAATTGCTTTTTTCACCTAAGTTGCAAACAAACTGATTAACTAGGGGTTATAAGTGATAGGGGTATTTAATCGAGAGTGACCAACGAGTGACCAGCGAGTTCTACATGATAAGTACCCCCTCCAGCAGTCTGGCGCTAGGTCCCTCCTCTCGTTGAAAAAACGATTGAAGTTTCTGTGGTGTATTTGCTTAGACACTCAAGGCCATGTAGGTTAAAAGGGATCAAATCTGGTTACGGTAATTAATAGGTGCAAGATGACCGCACCTACAGTCAGAGAAATCCTGTGAAGATGGTAAACTGTTTTCCCACTAGCTATACAGAGCCGTGTGTAATCACACAGATTAAGGTAAATGTTAATCCAGCGTTCAATAACTAGCTGACAATAGACATGTTGATATATTCAATCAGCCGTCAACCCGTTATCTAAATCGGTCTGATTTCGTCACCGTGGGAGCGAATTGCTCACCCCGTGTTGTGTTAAACCACTTATACTTGTTAGCGAAGTAGCGCCCTCCAATTTAGGTTTACCTTTCACTGATCGTTGACTTAACACGGATAAACACTTGCTGGATAAAACACTGAAACGTAATAAAATCATTTTAAAAAATGACACATATTGCAAGAAAAGCGACGTTTAGGGACGTATTGTATGGTAAAATGTAGTCTTCTTACAAAGTTTACTGTAAATTATTGTTCGGTGTTTGAATGGCATTTAGAAGTGATACACAAAAGGAGAATGTTGGGATGTCAACTTCTTTATTATGAGGAAAACAACGTTTCAGAGTCTATCATTACTTCTTCATCAGGAGAAGATAATTATTACGGCTTATTTCCATGTGCTTAATGTGAATATACTGCTACTAAATTGCCAGGCAAAATAAACAAAAAACCTGAGAGAAAAAAATAATACATGCGTTATCAATGCATTACTGGGCCGAAAATGTCGCAACATTGAAAACATATTTCCCAAAACACAACTGTGATCTCCGGACCAAAAACATTTTGTTTGCTCCATTTTGTCCACCATCAAAGAGTAGTGTATAATTTGTGTGCACGTCATTTTATCTGTAACTTCATTGGGATTTGAATCTTCATCGAGTGACTGCCAGAATGTTAGTCAGTATGTGACACAGGAATAAACTAGGTTTCTTCTTCTTTTTCTCAATAATATGAAGCAAGCAAGAAATGGTTATTCAACTGTGATGTATTCGATATGAGTAGTACAGTGGTGCTGTGGACCTATTAGCTAAAGATGTCAGCGACTGTTTCCAGTCTATAAAAGTTATGTCAACGTTCGTATTTCTTTGGTTCAGTGTTCAAGTTTACTTTATTTTACCCGGTGCCAACGAGACAATGTTCACCAACGTTCTTGAAGAATATCCAGAGGTATTTAGCTTCCAGATTTTATGAAGTAGCTATACTTCATTTATAACGGATTGTTAAAATAGCCACCCATTAAAAAGTCATTTCGGAATAAGCATGAAAGTATGTAATCCTGGGCCTGCTGATGAAGAGTGCAGGGACAGATCAACAGGGTGTAGGAAGGTATTGCATATTGTATAGGGTTGCGGTTAATTATGGCCAATTGCTATCATAAACCGTACTGCTGCCTTTGATATTACTCGTTATCTGTCTTGTAAAGAGGGAGGGAATTAGGAGCGATTGGAATTAGAGGTCTAGGTAACGAGACCGACAAAGACGCACGGCGCCAGCCGTGACTGAAGAATGGTCGACGGTAGTAAAAATGCTGGAAGTTTTAAATATCTGATTTGAATCGATGAAAGAATTTGTGTGGATAATTGAGAATGTTTTAAAACTGTTGCATATTTTATTGATAGCGTATCAGAGCTGTTGCAATTGTAGCAGTTTTTACAGGATTTGTCACAGGGAGGCGAACTGATCTGTAAGATCTAAGGAGTTTGTAGATAGCATTTATGTGTGTCTCGACAAACATTTTCAACGGTCTATAATTACAATAACACAACATGCTGTTTGATTTTATCTGTATGATATTGTAAAACAGACAAAATTAATATTCAAAACCTTAAAAAAGAAACTGAATTTTGTTCAACTATTGATAAACATATATGCTATTGTCACCTATGTGCAGAAATATACGTAGATTGTGGCCCTGATTCACGGTATTGCCGATACATTGTTTCAGGTATAAAAATACATAAGCTCAACTCTAGAGGACCGTCAGTCTCGATTATCCGCCCGAAAAGATTCCACTGTAAAACGTCAACATATTTCCTGAGCATTTTGACTGGATCAGTGAAACTGTGTGAGAACGCCGTGTTGGTTAATCGGGTGGGCACGTTCTGATTTACGGGTAGCACCCGACACTCCCACAAAACACATGTTTGTTGCAAGTTTGTTGTACACTGTTACCATAACTGTGGACTGCAGAAGTTATACGTGTTAATACAGTCTGAGAATGTTTAATACTATGAAAGTACACAAATAACAAGAATAATATATGCTAGCATGCATGTAATTACAATTCATTTATATAAGGTATTGTAACAAAAGTGTGTACTGCTACGATTCATTATAACGCCACGTTGTAAAATATGAAATATATAATATAAAAACAAGTAAAATACTTTCATATCAGTTAAAAACGTAATTGTTTTCCCCACCCGAATGTGACGAAGATGTTTAAAACATTATAAATCGGGTCACGGTTTGTTGATGAAACTTGTGAGTTGTTTTAGATTCAGGTTTTGACCACTGTCAGTCAACCGATCTTCATATCAATGTTTGTTTATTATAAAACTATTTCTGTTATTAACATATAATTATGTACAACATTTTCGTTTCAATCATTATATCTTGATTTGTTTTCTCTGTTTCAGTAAGTTTTTCCCGATTCATTCGGCTTGGTAATGTGTTCATAAACACTATTGTTATTTCATTGTTTATAAACAAAGAAGGCTAAAATCAGATTAACAATATCTGGAAGGAAAGAAAACTATTACTATCAAACGGAATTTAATCTAATGCGAGAGACACTTGAGGAGTTATCAATTATATTTATTGTCCGCCAAACAACTTGACAGAATCTTTGCAAATCCTTAGAATAATGTTGATTCTTCCACCGTATAAAATAACATAAACAGTCACGACTGTATTTTCCCTTATTAGGATTTAACACCCCAAGAAGCGTAAATGCCGCCAAGATTAATGACCAATGTTCTATTTCTGTGAAGAAAATAAAAACTATTTGCCATTTATTATATCATTAAACAATTATCCTACCCGGATTCGTTTGCTCATGGCGTGTTATGGTAATGACTTAAAAACGGACTTTTCAACAAGTAGTTTAGTGTGGGTAATGAGATAGGGGTCACTTGAGCACAGAGCGGCCTTTTTCCGTTTCTTGCAAAGGTAATCATGTTAAATTTGAATTTAATTTCAATCAAACACTTCCAAATTATTGATAAATTATCTATGATATGTGAAATGAAAAATTTACTTTTTGACTTGTGTAAGTATAATGGTTTAGCGCCCTCTTGATAATTGATCACGTGTGTTTGGGTGTGTAAGGGAGAGGGCACACGCACGTGAGCACGTGACACATTGATTGACAAGAGAGGATGTGAATGAATTGCATATGGCAGCTCTTAAACTGAGGGAAAGGATGCCGAACCCCTGTCTGCTGATATACGGGCAGTAGCAAAAGTAATGCGCACAGACGACCTGAGACATTCATTAATAATACTTGATCGGGGCTGCAATATTGAGAAACAAAGGCCATATCATGCATCCACGTTATATGGACATTCCTATTCGTTGATCGTCACGATAGTATCAGTTGTATAAAAAAGCTATAACACTGATGTATTCTTTAAAAGAATGCTACCTGTGTCTTTCCGTTGCATTTTAAATCACGTGATTAGAATGTTTAAAATTGAATCTCTAATGTGTCCCCTGTGCAGGGAATGATTTAATGGCTTCATGACTTTTTAATCCGACTGCATCATGCCCCGCCACTTTCCCGTATGGTGATCCCGGTCTCAGCCATACCCATCAGAACAAGCACATTTTTAACTCTGCAATAAAAACGTTTTCAATTTCTTATTTTAAGTTGTAAAGAAAATTAAAAATTACTAAAACGACACAGCAGTAGGTAACGTTATCAGAGTTAATCCTAATAGCTTCCAACACGGTCACTTTTTTCAGTGTCCCCGTGAACAGGTGAACAATTGACTCGCATTTGCATGTATTTGTGACAGGTTCTACCGATAAGGCAGGAGAAAAATGATATCATTAATGTACGATAGTGATTCATACATTTATGCTTGTCATGTAATCGGGACAGCACAATGGACTCTCGTTCAGCAGATGCTTCTATGACTATTAACTCGTCTTGTCGCCCTTTTAATTACATACTATCCCTATAATATTGCGCAGAAATCTATTATAATGGACACATTTGAGTGAGACACTCGTTGAAGTATATTCTCTGTTATCAAATGTCACTTGATAAATATACCATGTCTCCGAGCAGACACTATTACTAGTCTCCAGTCTTCGTGTTATAAAATGATAGATATGAACTTCCAACTCAACATCTCCATATCCGCATCCTAGGAGATGCCTAGCTGTTGCCGTGTCAGTCAATCTGTGTCTTCTCTAACATCCTCTTATTAAGTTGTCAGGAAAAATTAAGAAATTTTCAGATCATCTCTTTGCTGTGTTTAAATTACCCAGCGAATCGTTATAAGAATGAATGAATTAGACATCATACTTCGCTCTATGCAATAAACAAGAAGTTCGTATCCATAAAGTCTTCTGCTTCGTTATCACATCTTGGTCCTGAAATGAGCCGGTATTGTCACGTGGAGTACGAGAGCCACAATGGTAAATAAGCTCAAGTGTCTGCAATGTGTGCTGAGATGCGTCCCTTCCCCATAGCAGGATCCTTCGATCACATTATTCATCTGAACACAATGTCCGACCAGTGGTCTTCTACAAAAGTGGTAAACGTTGATTAACATCGTTAAGTTGGGCTGGCCCCGGCCGGACCTGGAACACCTTTACACGACACTCGTCCCGGCTTACCTTCAACAAATGAATGTTTACACTAAAATCGAGAAATATATTTATGATGTTTTCAGTCATATTATTCAAGAAATTGGCTTCATTGTAATACTTGGTTCAGTATATCAGACAAAAGTAAATAAATCGCTATCTTATTCTTCTTATAATAAACATTGTATCAATATAGTATTTTTAGAAAATGAATGTTTTCATGTAATGTATCCGACCAGAATACACCCAGTATTCACAGATCGTTGATACAATTTATTCCAATATTTCCTGGTGAACGTGCGGGTGTGAGAGATGATTATCTAATTTAAATATATCGTGGAATCATTATAAATTAGGATTTTCAGCTAAAGCTTGACATATCTGTAATTGCTTGTTAATGAATCTTGAGTTGTAGTGGTAATAGGAAAAATTATTTATTTGGATTAGAGTGTGGAAAAAGTGCACTTGACAAGAACAGTAATTCCCATGACACCTTGTTTGTTGGTAACACCTGGAATATAATGCCGCAGAGTCAACTCCAGAGTACAATCGTGAACAATACCGAGTTCATAATTCATAATTATCTCCACCAGGGGCACATGTGTGCAAACCAATGTTTGCTCAAACCCGCTGTTGTATGCGTATATCAGAATGAGAGACAGCACTTCTAGATGAATCTCCGGCTGTATACATAAACAATAAAAGGTTTATCTCGGGGAAGAATTTCACGCAGGAAATAAATTGATGTTCAGTTTGAATTTTGAACTTAATTTATCATGCATTTTTGAAAATATTCACGCGTTAGTTTTTAAACAGACCAAGCAAGCTAACACAAGGGACCGAAACCGTAATGGCATTCGTAGAGCTGGAGGGAACTGGTATATTTCTTTTTGTAAGAAAAGACTACTCGTGGCTATGATAATAGAAGACAGGGAAAGGAAAATAATTTATTTTCACAACCATAGGAAGGAATTATTATAAAAGGATTGCGGTTGGGGGATTATATAGAGAATTTATTTTTAATTTTTGTTGCTGTTTACAAGATATTCCACATTAAAAGGCTGAATAAAACAAGGACTGGCTAGTGAGATTTTAACGTCAAGTTTCCAGTATTCATACACTGGGTGGTTCAAGTAGATATTCTACATTCAGACATCAGTTTGCTAATTGTTGACCGATAGTTTCACCCGAGTTTTGTATGCGAGTAGATGCTAAAACGATAAGGGCCTGCGTTAACCCTCCTGAAGTGGATGAAGAGAAAAGGTTGAGTGTATTCACGCTTTTGACGCGCTATAGATTGTATCAGACACTACCGAAATCTGTTCTTTCATGGCAAATTATACACGGCCAGCTTTCAATAAGGAGCGACAACACATAAGTGGAGGAGACGCTCTTGTCGTCACGGGTCGCCGGAGTTTGTCGAGCTCGCGTCTCGGGTATCAGAATAAATGGGGTGGTTGGCAAACTCGGATATTGGGGTAGAACACACGGCAAGTAGAGAGCAATAGCGAGCTAACCCTTCAAACACCTGCCCCCAATACGCTCACAAATGTCGGACGATTAAAGGAAAAGAGCAAGACTGGTTAGTCTCTTGTTGGCGAAGGGAATCAGCCGTAGGCTTGTTGGGCTCCGATTGCGTGCATGGAAGCAGGCAGGGTTGTCGTTTCTTTGCCTTTGTTTTTATGCTTGAGGAAAAAGCTTTGAGTTTGAGACACAGGGTGCTAACATAATGTTCTGGACTCTTGTTCTCGCACCTCGGGCTATAAGGATCCGCCGCCGAGGCTCATTTAGACTTAAATCTCAGGAGGAGTCGCCTTGGATGCTGTAGGGAGAATTAGGACTCGCGTTACCTTTCTGTTTGTCATTCATTGTTGCCGGTCGACGTATTAATTGTAAAATAACATTAATCTGTTTGATCTGTGATAAGTGTTGTGATTAGTCCGATGGTATAAATATAATCTGTTACGGATAGTCGCAAAGGAAAATAAACAGATTGGTTGGCCAACAGGTTGGATGACGGTTGTTGACGCTCGGATGAAGGTTTAAGCACATGTTACAGGCTCTTAGTTGTGACACCCGGTGCTATGTGTTATGCTATGTCAGTGTCTATTCAGTATATATTGACATATACTGGACAAAATAAGTTACATATATCCCTAATTATTTTTGTCCAGTATATGTTTTTTCATGTTTTATATTGTACTTTCCTATTTCTAGAGATATTTTAAAGGATTGATATTCATAAATAATCTGTTGTATTTAAATCTATTTTTAATTTATAATTTTTTTTAAATTACTTAAAAACAAATCGTATAAGATGAAATGAGAGATTCTTAAAAACGGGGTATATTATTTATATTTACATGTAACACAGTCTGATACAAAACTATAACAATCTGCAAACAAAATTATCCTCGTCAAAAGAAGTGTTCATAAATAAATAAAATTCACAGAGAAAGTGACAAGTGCATGTGTGTATATATTGACCAGAATACACTTATACCAAGTCAGACGTACTCATAGTTAATGATAATCCACTCCAGCTACATTCTGACTGGTTCCAGGTTAGAGGAATGCTGACTCAGTTATCTGCCCCCGAATCAGATGGTAAACACCAGCTCCAAAATCCCCAAGTTACATCCTATATTGTCATTAGTTTCAGTAAACATGCGGACAGTTTATCAAACTATCATTTTACATCATTAAAACTGGCTGTGTGGAAAGCTTCCAAACACATTACTACTCTTGGATTTGAGCCACAAAGGTTCAGGAAAACCATAAAAAATGTGTTGGTTTTATCGCAAGACTCATCTAGTTTCTATCTCTTCCCCATCTCCTTCTTTACCCCCTTCGTTCTCGGTGGTCCTGTGTTAGGCGTTCCTCCTTTGTCCCCATCGCACCTTTTCATAGCGCTTGCCCTAAACCGTACTATTAAGCTGAAGATAGTCACACCCAAACGCCATAAAGTTAAACCTCGTGTTTACTCCCGTGGTCTTCCAGGGGTATTGCTGATTGTGATGGGCAGAATGTAGAGATTGGAACGAACCACTGGAATGGTGTACACTGGATGGGATGAATGTTGTACACTGGATGGGATGAATATTGTACACTGGATGGGATGAATATTGTACACTGGATGGGATGAATGTTGTACACTGGATGGGATGAATGTTGTACACTGAATGGGATGAGTGTTGTACACTGAATGGGATGAATGTTGTACACTGGATGGGATGAATATTGTACACTGGATGGGATGAATATTGTACACTGGATGGGATGAATGTTGTACACTGGATGGGATGAGTGTTGTACCTTTCACACAGTTTTATAACATGTATTTGTATTTCACATGTCCCCGGGGAGACTGCTTCAGGTTGTACTGTATGGGCAGGCAGTCTGTATTGGGCTAGGTAGATATGGTTGTGTTGTGTTTGTTTAAAGGTATCTCCCCTTCAGAGAGTTAAACAGCAGCTGTTTGTATTGCACAGTCAGCACACAAGGGCTTCTTCCCATTCTTCTCTCTACACTGCTCGCGTATTACTTGTTCTGGGTTTGTATGACGATGCGTTCACTTTATCAGTTTGATCGTGACATTAATTAACAGTTCATGGTTATGTTTGTGTCATGTCATGGCCATGTGTGACGTATTGTTTATCTCCCTATTGTCACTTTGACCTACTGTCATTCGTGAGATTCCCTATTTCACCAGAAATCAGTTTGTAGTTGTACTTGTCTATATATTTTGTTTGTATTTGTAATAGAAATATAATCCTTAGTCAGTTATGAGAAAGACAAAACTTGTTTTGGGCACTGTTAGCATGTTAATGAACACAGTTCGTATAACAAAGGACATACGACGTACAACATGTTTAAAATTATGTATATATTTTGTTTTAAAACAATAAAAAGATAAATTGAGGAAAGATTTTCCTACAAAGCATTGAAATTAAAGTTGTTGTGTTTTATTTTCATCGCTTCCCTATGATGCCATCTCCATTGATCTTACTAACCTGATGCCTTAATATAACATTCCACGCACTTCACTTATACAGCGCCACATCACTTTTGACTTTTGACTTTTTGATTGACTTCCACTAGTGGCATCATGTGTGACGGCATCGGTTACTATGACGTCATAATTAGAGGATAGCTTCATGTCACTGTTTAAACAGAACTAGAAAAGGGTGACATTATTAGATGTATATATATCCGCTTCTAGCAATATGTCAGCAATATAATCATGGAATAAGAACCAGGGCCCTTATTCTCGAAACGTTCGTAGCGCTAAGTATTCTTTACTTTGATCGTAGCCAATGTATTAAGACTTGGCTTAAGAAGTTCGTAGGGCTACGAACGTTTCGAGACTAGCTAGCCTGGTCGGAATTCGTCTTCAGCAACCCTAGTCTGTCGTAGGAAGCGACTAACAGGATGGGGCGGTCAGACTCGCTGACTTGATTGACACACGTCATCGCATCCAAATTGCTTAAATCGCTGCTCATGATTTTGATCACTGGATTGTCTGGTATTTACAGACCGCCGACATATAGTTGGAATGTTGCTGAGCGCGGCGTTAAACACCAAACAAAATCAAACCATGGAAGACATCTGGTGTTCCCACGTGAGGAATCGACTCTGTAGTTTCGGTGCGATGAACGAACAACAATCTACACGGAGCGTCCATACTTTGTTAGTTTTAAAATGAACATTTCCCCTCTTTCTTTGGGAGGCATTAAAAGTTGGGCACTAAAAAAGGATAACAATATATGGAAGAACAAGTTTTTTATTGCTGTGAGAGCGACGTTTCGGTGTAGGTTCGAACACCGTTATCAGGCAAGTAACAGAGTATATAACTCTAACAAGCCTGTAGTATAGGCGTGGAATGAGAGAACGGAGAACTCCACGCTATCTACATGAAAGGATCCAAACATCAATCAACCGTGATTAAGGCTATTACATACCTCCAGCTTACCACTCTTTTGTTCATACACAACTACGGACACAAACACACAGACGCACGCGCGCGCACACACACACATACACACTTAAGATGTGGTTGAAACATGTAGAAGGGATATTATGTTGCTGATGTCGTCAAACATGGACTATTGTGTACTGCTGAACATCGCCTCGTTCTCTTCTATCTCTCTTCTCATTTTTCTCTCTCCCTATCTCTCTATCTATATATACATACGGATGCACGGTGCCGTATTTAATACTCAGCTTATAATGCTTATAACGCAAGCGACGATTCTGATTATAATATAGATAACAAAGGCAATGAATCAGTGTGTCATAATGTTTATATGGAGATATTAGCGTATTACTCACCCGTTGAAGATATCACTGTTTAATATTTTTTCTATGTTATTACAAATTGTGTAATAAAATCGCGTGATGTCAGACGTATGACGTTAAAGTGGTTTTACAGTTATGACGTCACAATGCCTCGGTCACAATAGTATTAGACCTTGCTTGACTCACGGAAAGTTGAGAGTCATCACACTCGTTGAATTCTTAGGAAAGAATTACTTTGCTCGATATTATTTTGCTAATGTAGGGTGAGTAATAAATAAATGCTAAACGATGACCCGTGTAATACCATATTTATTAAATTCGTGAATGGTATTAGTATCTAACAGGCTTTCGCTCGTTACATATCAAACCATTCACGCGATTCATAACATGGTATTACACGGGACATCGTTTAGCATTCTCTATGTTTGTAACATCTATGTTATAATACGTACAATAGAGTGCATTATACTCAATACCTATGTTATAATGCATGTATCTGCTGTAACGGGCTATATTAAGTATCGACGTCATTATATGTGCAACAGAGGCATGAGATTGTATGTAGTTCCTACGTTATATTACCTAGAACAGAAACACGGTATTATTGGATACCTGGGTATAACGGATGTCTGAGAAGCAGGGACTGTCATTCCTACCTGTCTTAAAATACATTCATTGTGGATATGGTAACACAACCAAGTTATAATCCATATTAAGCATGGGAATCACAACCGTCTTGGCACTGATCGCTTCGTGGAACAGGTCACTGTATGTACGTACG